>JAIFHY010000126.1:0-198856 GCA_022264835.1 Melampsora americana | reverse complement strand
GAGTTTCAAAAACAATATTGGAGGACAGAACTCACTCTCAAAATGCATGTTCTGTCCTCTGATCATGACTTTGCAAACATCTCAGTCACATACATAACACAAATTTTGCTGCTGACACTTGACATTCAAGCCGGCAGCTTGGCATCACTATGGCCTTCCCTTGGCTTGACCGGTTGCGTGCTTTCTCATCAGCCATGGGCTACATAAGAATATAAGTTTTTGCATTTCAAAGTTTCTTCCTTACACTTCTTACATTTACTTCCTTGTTTTGACATGATCTGTGTGTTCTTCTTACATACAATATGTTGGCTCAGACCACCAATTCAGGTTCAAACAATCCTATGATGGCTAAAGAACATTCCAAGAGGTTTTCATACACAAACAATCCAGTCACAAGGAACCCAAAAGCAATGCACATTTGTTGTGCTGCTCACAAGCTTCCACTGATGGTGAAAGCTGGACTGGCTCATATGGATGTGTCAGTTGGTCACATCAAGCAGTCCACTTTTCCAGGATTCAACATTGCTTCAATAATGTTATATGATAAGAGGATACTGAAAATGACAACAGTCTTTCTGAAGTTGATGAGCCAACCAAAGAAAAAGATGATGGATAACAGCAATCATTGATCTGTACTGCTGTGGTACCACCAGGAGGATGAAACCCTGAAAATGTTCAGTTGGCTGTGAAGAAGGTAAGTATAATTTTCATTCCAACATACAAATACATACAAGTACTTGTCAATCTGTCAGAGCAGGATTGATTTAGTTCAGAACTTGAACCTAAATCTATGATCACAATCCCTCGAGCTGAGATACTCACCTTCATCCAAGAATGTGAGTGAATAACTTGGATGAAGGGAGAAGAGCTCAAGCCCGCTGCCCTTCCAGGATACAAATAAGTGATACATTAATGAAAATACTTAGGTTTGAATTGGTTAAAAACAGTACAAACTGTACGACATTGAATAAACATGTAATTGACATGAAAATGAAATATAACTAATGTAAAATGTCATTAAACGTGAAATGTCTGTCATGTAATGTCTTGATGAATTATTTTTACGTTAACAGTACTTATGTCATTTGTTTTGTTTTAGGTTGAAAAAGCTATCCGTTTAATCTTGTCTAGTAGTGGCTCTTGACGTGACCAATTCAAAACAATCATGTGTGGTGGTAAAGGTATCATTGCAGTTAGTTGTCATAAATGGGATGTTAAGCATGAAGCATGCAAATGTGCTTGTAATGGTCAAAAGTAAATGCTTCTTATGTTCAATCAACATATCTATTTATTTTAAACTTGTGTGCTGATAAACAACAAATCACTTTCACATCAGGCAATCAATCAAATGATTGTTGAAGATTCCAAAGTACTTCATTACAGAGAACTCCACACGACTGCAAACAATTGGGGCATTGCTTAAGGCGTTGGACAATTTTACAGAGGTAAATCATCATTTTATATATTCATATGAAGTTGTATCAGTTGGGATCTGACTTCAAATTCCATGATGAGAGGTTTTTTTGAAGGGAAAATTATGTGTAGAAGGTGATAAGCCTACCACAGTGATCATAATTTTAGAGTACCAACTCATCAAGGAGGAACTTTTGGCAAAACCATCCATCTAACCTTACAAAAGTATTCAAGACATGATTGGGGTCATCCTAAAGAAGCTCAATGGGGCTCAAACCGAGGCAGTGAAATCTGATGCAGTTGTTCTACAAACTTTCCTCAACCCATCAGTACAACTAGGACCCTTTACCAAAGTACTTTCTGGACAAGCTCCCTGTGTCAAGGCTTTATGTAAAGCACTCTTTGAAGTTGTCAACTCTGATGTTCAAACTGACGAAGGACCACACCCTGAATCTTCAATTCAGAAGAATTGGTCATCCTCTCACACATGACTCATTTAAATTCAACCCAAAGCCAGCTGCTCAACATAACACTGAAAATACTGAGATCCAAAGGTATTTGGATTGGGACCTTGATGGACCTGATGAGATTCATTTGATGTTAGATTGGTGGAAGGCAAGTTTTCTCAGTTTTTCAATTTTTCATCAAACTCACCTTTCAAATGATCTGTAGGAACACTGCAAACTTGATCCAGATGTTTCTAGAATGGCTGACATTAACCTCAGTTGTGCTGGTACCTCATACCCAGTTGAGCCTACTTTCTCAGCTGCTGTAGATATTTTTACCACTGATTGAGGTGGGCGTGGAACAAAAACAACAGAGAGGTCTTTTGGATGTTGGCTCTAGTTATGATCAAGTTTAAAGCCCAAAGGTGAATTTGAGGAGGCTTCTTCCCTCATTGAAAACCACTGTTCTAGAACTACTAAAAATACAAATCAAACCCTTGAGCACCTAGGACAAATATGTGTTGTTAGATATTTAGTTTGATTCTATCTCTCTACTCATGATTAATTTGTTTCCTTTCAATTTTTCTTTTATTTACAATTTTGTATTTTTTCAATCTTTCTTTTTATTTACAATTTGTGAGTGATTGAGAAAGTTACCTTAAAGTTCCAGTGATTACAGGGCCTATAGAGTGCTACAGAGTCTTTATAAGCGCTCTAAAGCGGCCCATGTGCTATATCGGAGAGCAAGATAGTGCCAGAGAGCTCTGCTTGCCATTGAGCAGTAAAATCACAAGTATTTAGCAGAGAAGAGCACTTGAGTTGATAGTTACCCTGCACTACACTTCCAAATGTAGGAAAAGAAGTGAAGTGGATTGGTGTACATACCAGGTTAGCAACCTCTAACATCCCTAGCTGGCTTGTGACTTTAAGAATCGCTTCAGGCTGGTGACCTCCATAACAACCATAAGTTGGTGACTTTAAGAATAACCAGATTGGTGCCCTCAACTCACTCTTTAATCTGTAAGACCTAATATTAAAGCAAGTAATTGGATACAACCTTCACTGATTCTGTTTGGATATAGTCAAACATATTTCCTTCTTTAATTTCCTCTCCTTCTCTTTGTTTATAGTTGTATTTACAAAATAATTTTCTTATCTGATAATTGTCTCCAGTTATCAATTCCTTATTGAATCAATCACCCACACCATATTCTCCATATTATTACACATATTGTATTTGTTCCATCAAATCAATCCAATTTCAATCATGTCTAAGAAACCTACCATTATTTATTTTGTGTCATTGGGCTATGAGCCCAGCAATAGACCTGTCACCCAACCAGAAGACTAGACAGTGTCACTTTATGTTTTCATTTGACTGATTTTTTAAATTGAACTGTTTTTATTCCTTTTTATTTACGCTCTTTTTTAGAATATATTGCTACCTACCTTTTGTTGTATCTTTTTGGAAAACTCATTGATTTTTTCCAATGAATTTCAATTCAGCCTTGGAAAAAAGCACTCCGTTTTTCCTGGAGTGCTGCTTGGTGTAAGTTTTGCTTTCAGTTAAGAACTTTCCATGAGAATCCTTGTTAGCTGCGCTTATAGTTGCCACCCCAGAGCAAGCCAAATTTGAGCTGTGCTGCCCAACGTAGGATGTGCAGCGCTGCATGCCAGCTTTGGCCCGCGTAAGAAATCCAATCCATGTGGGTGGTTTTTTTAAGCAAGTACATGGAATTACACAAATGTAGATGCCTTTTTTAGCACCTACAGCCTGTATTTCCAAATGTAGGTGCTTTTTTAAGCACCTACACATGCTCTTTTTGGGAGCGCCCAAAAGTTTGTATTTTGGGCGGTGTTTAACAAGATCCAAAAAAACATGAGGAAAGGAAGTTTTTTGTGTGAATAACAAAAAATTGAAGAAAATTATCAGTCTGGTGAGATACAATCACACTCTGAATATCTAGGGTGCTCAAAGTTACTATGTACGCATATATAGTTTTCCATGTTTTCTAGCCAAAGTGTGAATATCCTTTTTCTTTCCTTGCCAAAAAAACATATAGGAGGACTATATACATGTACATATATTGTAGCTTTGAGTACTGTAATTGTATGATCAAAAAAAGGTCTTTTGATTGCATGTCTTACTTGTCTCTATACTTGAGCTGTGTGTACTCACCCCGTTCAATTTGAAATGCCTGAAGATCTGCAGTAAACAAAGTATTAGACTATAACACACTACATGTTGAGTTTCACTAACCTCTATGTATAGTTGAGCCGACACAGCAGACTCACTCACAAGGGTTTTGATAACAAGCAATACTTCCATCAATACATAATTTGTGCAATGATTTGGAATGGGGTGTCTGTTGCTTATGCATCTTTTTAACAGTCCTGAATTGTGCAAGTCAATACCCCATTAGAATATGCATGTAAATTTTTAATCTTTGTCATTAAATTCTACTTCATGCAATGTTTATTCCTCCAGGAAATTTGATTAAGCTCACATAGGATATATACTGGGAGCCCATTATTCACTCACAAAACCAAACCAACCAGAGGGTCAAAGGGCTGATCAGTTGATATTGAAAGAGATTGGACAAAATTGTGATACACTGACCTTCACAATCAATGTGACAATAGAAATTATAAATGCTTGATAACCAATTTTATAACATGCTATTGCTTTGCTATTCCACAAAAATTGTAAATGTAATGTGCAGGTTTGGCACCTCTGACACAAATTAATTTAATGAATTCAGATTCTTAGCATTACTTGTAGTAGTAGCTATAAAATTATGTATTGGTTTGACTTGTAAGTGTCTAGAAAAAGTGAAGTAATGAGGTAGAATCACTTCCTTGGCAAGGAACTAGTTACAGGAGAAGAGGACTTTGCTATATGATCCTTCCTATGCATTGAAAGCTATGCCATTGGGAAATCATTCCAGAATTCCAGATCTTCAAAGGATTTGGCTGCACAAAAGTGAAGAAATACCAGGGGTATTTACTTTTTATACTCACAATAATGAACATGGGATTTGGAGGCAAAGGCAAAGGAGTATGAATCTCTCTGGCCATAAAAGTACACTTGAATGGTTTTTGAGAATGAGAATATAAAATCACAGCATGTGCCCAGGTCAAATGGTCTGGAAGGATAGTGCAAACTCATTGGATATCATCAATGAAGGTATGATAAGCTCAAAATTATTTTCATTATATATTCATGCATCCACAAACATATAAACATAATCCTCCATCACATTTTGGTTATTTTTTGGAAATAAAATTTGTCTGATTATCCTCAGGAGGAAGAAACTAGGTCCAAAGCCGTGAACACCCCACAATACCTTATCCTTTCAATCACATCTCTGTCAGGATAATTCTCCTGTCAATGATCAATGCTTAGTGATCTCTTGATAAATATAGTTGCTTGTACGCGCGCACGCTAAACAGCCACTGGTAACCGTTTCCCTGAACAGCCACAGGGTTTTTACCAGACTAAAAATAAGTCCAGTGTGTGTGAAAGTCTTATTGATGTACACACATACATACCATCCTTTCTCACAAGCGCTGTAAGTGTCAAATTTCTGATTGGTATGTTGATGAAAGGATTTATCTGAAGTCACAAAATAAAATCCATAAAACTTTTGAAGAAAAGTATCTTTCAACAGATCAGCTATCAACACACATGCATTCAAAGAGTCTACCTTTCAAACATATGCAAAAAAAGAAACTCTCAAATCCCATACCCTACCTCATCCCCACCCGCTCCGTTTTACAAGATAAATAATAATACCAGGCACTGTGTACAAATGATGATTTCCAAAAAAATTAGGGTAAGTCTGCATCAAGTCCTAGGATTTCTAACTGCTTCTTCAAAAATTTCTTCCATGTGTCAACTAGGTTGAAGTGATAGTAAGCTGCCAGTATCTGCGGTCGAAGATCCCTCTCTTTCCTACTTAAGAAGTTCTTTTTCATCACGTCCACTTTGGATTTCTCCTTTGATATTTTCAAACGTCTTTTTCCGCTATGAAATATTGGAAGAAGAGCTTCATATGCCTCCTCTACACTAGCGCTTTTATTCACTATAAATTCTTGGTATATGTGTTGAATGTTTCTCAGTTCTGCTTCTGTCAATTGTGAAATCAACAGAATTAGTTGAATTTCTGTGGCCCTCCCAAATCCAAGGGCTGTGATCAATCCTGAGACTTGTTCAAAGTGAGCGCTTCCCCCAATCTTGTTTGCAATCTCTGCTGAGACCAATTCAACAGATCTCTGTACCAACAATTCATCAGCCTCATCCATGCTATCTCTATATCCCTTAATCCCATTCATCTTCAAAGTCTCTGGTAATATCGTCGTCGGCTTCTTATCCTTGATGGCCAATAACATAACCAACCATTCTTTTCTAGAGACAAAGTCACTCCTCTCCTGAGCTTCGCTCAATACGTATATACCACCTATGGTCAAACAGTTCCTGGTTAATCTATTGTAAAGCGAGCTTTTCTCCTTGGTGGATGACATTTCGAAGAACGCAAGTTCAAGTTTAGTCATTCGACCTATAATTTTATGAAGGTAATCTTGCGCAATTGAATAAACAGTCAGGGATTCTAAAGGGCTGAGTTTTTCATCGTTCAAAAGCTTTTCAAGGAGATCTGTAGATTCCTTTCTGATGGGAATCATCATATCTTTTGACTTGGCAATTTGAAGCATCTCAATTGCAAGCTGAGTGTGTCCCATAGCTTCGATCTTGCTACTCGCCTTGTCTACTAGGCCTTCAATTTCTTTTCTCTCCCTTTCAGTCAAAGCAAATCGATGTTTACGCACTTTATCTTTCATTCTTCTTCTCACCTTCAGCATAGTAGCATTGATGGACTCTGTTACCAGTGCGGGTACCGGTGCTGTTTTCGGTACTGTTCTGTGTGTTAGGGCTGAGGGTTCAAATTTCACTTTTCGTGTTCTCTTTCTACGTAATTGCAACATTTTTAGTCGATCCAAGCCTTCGAGGTCTTTTCTGATCCTTTCCAAAGAGGTCTTCATCACAATGATTGCATTTTCATCGGTACGTTTCTCACCTCTTCTGACAAGCTCCATTATTAATTCTTCAGATCCATCCTTATATACCCATGGTTTGCGCCTTTGAATATATCCAATGATTTCAGATAAGAATTCACGTGAGGTTCTATCAAAATTAGAACCCGAGTCGTTTTTCTTTTCGATCAAATAAAGTTCAGCTCTTTGTAAATTGATGAATTTTTCATCGAATCCAACTTTTTTCAAAACGTTTTTCAAAGTTTCTCTTTGTATGTCAGATAATTCGATGGAAGTATTGGCCATATTCTGAAGATCTTCTAACATACGCCAAACAGTCAAAGTCTCATCTTGATTCAAATCTAAATTTCTTTCAATTTTTTTAAGAATCCAATCAGTCTTTGCCAATCGTTCTCTCATCCAATTGAACAGGCCTTCTTTTGATTTCAATGAAACAAATTTCTTCCTGTCTTCTTCATCGAGTAATTTTAGTATCTCTTCGAATGTTGGTTCAAGCGCCAAAGAATCAATCACAGAGACTTCAATTTCGTTTCTCGGGGAATAGTTGAGAGCCAGGAGACTCTGCTCTAAAAGCCGTTTGTGAGAGCTGATGATTGATTTTGCGTCTTCTGGTAAAGTATTTCGGCGCATTTGGGCCCTTTTGCCTAACTCCGCTACTACAGGGTCTTTATTCTCAATGGTAGCATTCTCATACAACGAGATGATAAAGATGTTGAATCTGTCCTCGAGCCTCAAATTATCGTCGTTCATGTGTATAAGCTCTTTCAAAGCGATACAGATCGGGGAGCTTCCCTTGTATGTATCCATGAGCTCCAGCTTGTCGAGGTATTCCAATGCCTTTTGGCGACGAAAACTAGCTGGGGAGAATACCTTCAGCGCCTTCCAAAAAATGAATCTTATGAATCGCGACCATTGGAAAAGACCCCATTTCTTTTCATCGTCCGGAGGGTTTATAAGCCTGACTTTTTTGACAATGTTTTTCCAAATTTTCTGACTTCTTTCATCAGCGAGGTCAATCTGATTCGCAGCCTTCAAAAACTTCTTCTTGAAGTTTTTTTTATTCTTTGCTTCTTTGGAGACTACGGACTCAAATTCATGAGCTAATCTCTGATATTCTTCCAATAGATCAAGGTTGAGTTTCTCATAAGTGTGGCGCTCCTTCTTCAGGGATTCTAAATCAACTTCTATGGTTTCCAGTTTGTCCAACAAGCTTTGATGATCCAATTTCATCCAATCTTTTACCATCTCTTGCTTTTCGATATCGCTCTGATCATTTATTTCTGCGGTTCGACCTATCACTATCGTCTTGTCAGTTTCAATTGGATGTGATTGCGGGAGATGATCCGGGAAATCTTGCTTGAAAAAGTGCTTAGAAAACGGGCTAGGAGGTAGATCGACGTCCTTAACATGATGATTCATCAATTCCTCTGAAATCTCTTTCGCCCTGATTCTACGGTCAGGAATCTTGATATTCAGCGTGGGTTGGGCGAGGACCAGGGGAAGTGTCAGCAGGAGCAAACCGTAAATATGACGATAGTTCAGCATCTTCATGTGGGCGGAAGAAATCATGATGATGAATTATTTGTAAGTAATCACAAGAGTATGGGGATTGGAGGCCTGGTTTCTCAGGTGCTGCAATACCCCTCCATACATAATTCGATGTAAAGTTCCAATCAATCGGGTGGCAATCAAGCACATACGCAGCTACAAACCGGGCATGAGGAGCATATCGCTTGAACGTATTCCAAAACTGCGCTGGGTTTCTTCCGACCTTGCAACATAGATTACGAAGCTCATCTATGGCCAGTACTCACAACTTGCTCTGCAGGCTGTTTTTAAAAAGTGCATTTTTGCTTAATTTCACATTGCACTATTTAGAGCATCTCCCATCGTTCGGCAAAATTTACAGTAAATTATATGTACGTAGTTGTTCGGTACAGTATCAATCGAGGGTACATCGGGAATTCGTATCTTTGCTGAGAATTCTCAACCTTGTCTGAGAAATTTGCCTTAACACATAAAGAACCCTTAGCACCATGCTTGTATCCAAACATTTTTGCACCCCACCAGTCTAGCACTGCTCCTCTTGGTAGTTTACAACAACCAATAGTTTGAAAGGTTGGAATGATTTAGGGATAGATGTATAATCATCAGGAACAGGATTAGAAACAGAACTTGGTATCTCATTGGATTATTTATGGGACAATTATTTATTATATATACTACATTGTTTTTTTATTGGTTCTTTTCTCTTCATCCAAATAATTATCAGGGTCTCTCAATTTTTCACTAAAACTACACTTTAACAAATCCTCTGTATAGCTCGTCTGCATGCCTGACTAGTAGAAGGCTTGGGTAGTGGACATAGATTGTGAGCCTACTAGCTGCTGTTTGGCTAGTAGAGTCAATAAAAAAGGTAGTAGAAGTTGGTAAGACTTCTACTAAGCTTGTAGGGATTGCTATCCACTATTACAATTGGAATGAGACTTGGGCAAAAGAGCTTTACTTGAATTACACAAGTAAAGACTCCAGTTAGATGACCTTTGAACAAAGGATTTTGCCCAGGGATTTTGGGTTAATTATTGTCTATTACAATAATTAAAGATTGGAGCAACTGATGCACAGTTCTCAGTCCCAAATTGATTCACTTCTGACACAGAATGATCAATAAGGGTAGTGTTAATGTCTGTCTTAACACTGGGAACTTTACACTCTGACTGATAGAGGTTCCCCGCAGGTTTAGAGTTTCTTATATCAGATTAATCCCAAATCTGATGTAAGCCTTACTCAAGGACTACTTCCTTTCAAGTAATTCCACCTGATGGATATTACTGATTTCACTGATTATGGTGTCTAATCAGGCAGAAACAAGGTTGGATGTAAACACACAACACTCAACAAGACACAAAGTTTAAAGTTATAAAGAAGCTGATAGGATTTATTTGTAAAAGTTGTTAAATAATAATGTGATGATGTGATCAGGAGGAGTGGATTCTCAGGGTTTATATACTCCAAACCTTGAGAATCTTTACACTAGAAGTGCGCACAATCTGTGGTTGTGTGGTTAGGTTATTACAGTTATATTGTTATAAACTGTTTGAACATACATTTCATTTGTTACGACCTTGTTACGGCTGTGAAATATATGTAGCATTGGTTCACATAAAAGTTGTGTACGTACACACTCTTTTATGTAAGTTTTGCACATGTTACATATGCTAAATCATATGTACTTGACTCTTGAGACTGAGCCATGAGTTGTAATTATTGTTTTTATGCTTATGTATTATTATATGTCGCCCATTGGTACTACTGGTTAGTACTCAGGGCTGACATATATCAAATAAAAAAACATTTGAATCTGTGACTTAAACAACTCATATGATACCTGAATAAGTCACAATACTTGATTCCTGAGATCAAAAAATGTCCTCAATGTCCCAGATGCACTTTGAAAGTTTCTTATTGCCATGCTCTCTTTATCTTCTTCTAAACTTATCTTCTCCAGGTTAAGAGATCAACCAGAAAAGCAATGTATGACTATGGCTCCAGAGATGTATTGATGATTCAATCTATGTTGAGATGGAGTTGTACAAGAAAATTCTTTCAACTTTTGAAGGATGTCTTGACCACCAAATCTGACAATTGTTCCCTGAAAAATACCACAATTTAATAGCAACTCAGCACAAGAGGAGTTTTTACAACAAGATGATAAAAAAACCAGTCAAAGTGAGAATAGATTCAAGCCTGAAGGACTTGTAAATAATTCTGTAATATAACTGAACTTGTCTATGCCCAATTCACCAGATATATAGAATGCAATGAAGTGTGTCTACATAGGAAAATTGACCGATAAGTACAAAACATACCAGAGACATCTTTACAAACTTTGCCAATTTGAAATCCCCCTTTCTTTTTCTTTGATTGATTTTGATCATTTGAGTGTTTTGATTTTGATTGATTTGATCACTTTGATTCAATTGATCTTCTATATCTTGATTTAATTGGCTTCAAATTGATCTTCACCATCTTGGTTTGAGCAATTCATTTTGATGGGTTTATGAGCTTTGATTATCAATGAGAATATGAGGTCAAGCTGATGAAAGACAAGAGAATGATATGGGAGTCAAGAATTGGTATCTTTGGTAGATTTTTGACCAAATCTGTAGGTACCCAGTTGTGTTTTTGAGACGATTGGGGAATTTGACCCTTTGTACGCTAAAATACACCATACCAAGGCCATTTACAAAGACAATAAGAGATGCTCTAAGCAAGTACATTTGTATGAGGAGCGGTACACCTGGAATACAAGTTATCTAGTTGGTCCAAGTAGTTATAGTTGTCTGTTGATCCTTACACAAATTTATATCTGTCCTTGTTTTTCCCCTGAGGATCAGTGCCAATATTGTTTGTTTACTCATCTCCAATCTAAGGTGGAAGGTAAAGGTCCAAGGGATGTGCGTTCTGTTGGGGATGTGACACCACCAAAGGGCCCAAACAGCATCCCCAGAATCTCCTTGTGTACCCACCGTGCTGATTGGCCGCACTGAAAGCCAGATCGGGTCTTCCACGTCTGGGCCTGTTCACAGCCCAGTCTCAAGCAGTTGGGAACAGTGAAGGGTCTAACCTCTGGTGAGAACACGGTGGCTGAGAAACACCAAATGCACCATAACCTCAAAATTCAAAAATGTATTTGGAACACGCCCTGAAAGCCCTGTTGAACATATCCCAAGCCTCAGCCGGCTGCCCTGGTCAACACTCTGCATGTCCTCTCTCTTTATCCTTGATAAAACTTTGCACCCAGAAAATGACAGTGTAAGGGTAGAAGTATAACTTATCAGATTATACAATGCAAGTTAGGGTATGAATTTAGATAGAGGGTATTTGAGTATGTATTTTTGGTCCTTCCCCCCTTACAGTTCTTCTCTTTTCCCTTTGTGGTTCTCTCTTATTTCTATCATCTCTATTTTGTTCTATTGGTTATACTGGTTTCTGATCTCTTCAAGTGCTGGACTAGAATTGATACAAGGGGTTTAGATAAACCCTTGCTCTTTTGAGAGCCGTACCAAGACTCAAATCCAGTGAAGGTGGATATATCACTCCACTTTACAGACAGCCAAGTTGACATGATTGAGTTCAATGTTTTTTCAGATGAATTTGTGATAGCTGAAATAAATTTTGCATTTGGATCAATTTGAATGCTATCCAAAAACAATCATCAGCTCAAAGACAACACATGTAATTTCTTAAATGTGTTGTCTTGATTGCGTAAAAATTCTAAAAAAATATGTGTCCAGAAAGCCATAATCCATAATATTACAATGCTCTTGAAAATGATCCTCTGATGAAAGATGATTTGTGTAGGTCATGAGTGAACTCCAACCTTTCTACAAGGGTCACGATAGCAAGCGCTTGACCGTGATCTGGAAATGAAACAACTAACAAAGACTAATAATACATTGATGACTTTCAAATCAATAATGTGAAAAGAAAGACAAATGAGAACATCCGAATTGAGTGAAATAAAAGATCCAGTTGAGATCTCTTCATATGGGGGGTCAAACAATTTGACCCTTGCGCAACTGCCAAGAGCGGGTCAAGACAATTAATCAGGATCACAAAGTGAAAACTTAGGCGCATTACATGAGTTCACGTGTTTTACTCAAATGTGCATTATAGATACATTTGTTTCTTCACATCAAGATGTGTAGCTGAGTTCACTAGGGATAATCACACACATATGTAGAATACTAGAGAACATGCGGGCATGCCCGCCCCAGCACAATTATCTTCCATTTCCTGGATCCTCGAACCTATTTTTAGTCTATACATTTAGTTTTGACACACGTCAATTTTCATTATCAAGGGCCCATACTAAGAATTCGTTTAGAAGCAGGTCGTTTCAGTATTTGTAGATCTACTCCTGTTTTCTGCAAGAATAAAATACGACAATTCACTATTAGGTTGAAGAGCCTAGGCATTTATTATTATTTCATCTTTGCCACGAACTTTTTTTATCTGATATGTTCAAAGCACCACTATCATTCATATAAAAGATAGTACTTGTCTCAATTTACATTTCGAACGTGGTCGAATTTAGGGTTGTAATAAAGCAAATTGTTCCTTTTATTTCATTTTTCACATGTTATATTTCTATACAAAAATAGCATTGTTGAAGAGATCCCCTATCAATATGCGTATTGTTAAAATTTGTTAGAAGCAGGATCAAACTGAATTTCATTTAATTATTTGTCCATCTCAATTCAAACCAATTTAGGACATATTGACATAATCAAATCTTTTCTTGTGAAAGTTTCCCGTTTTAATACCGCTAAGGTGACTGGCGGCAACATTGATCCCGTTTCGGTTTTGAAATGGAACAGGGTAACATCTATTTCAAGAGCGAAATTAGAAATGCACAGGACGGGCGCAACAAAATACTCATGATCTGCTGGCGGACATAGATCACAATTTTCTACCCGAAACGCCACGCAATCAGCGTCCTCGCTTCCAAAATTTCTTATTCGAAACAAAAAATACTTCCGCCAATGCATTAATATAGACTTTCCATCAGTCAGAATAACAAGAGTTTTTGGTTCTGTATCTATTCAGGATGTGTCAGTGATGAAATTGTAACATTTATTAGCTCTGATCAACACCTACATAGGTTAAATTCAGTATAAATACAATTCAAGAATCGCTGATTAATGAAATAGGGTCCGGTAAGGTTGAGGGTCGAGAACACAGGCATTGTGCGATAGGATTTAAAATCTTCGAATTTAGGGTATAGAACTGTTAGAGTTCAATTTTTCACTTTTTTGTTCTGTTTTATAGAGTCAATATACCTGTAAATTCAGGTTCTTTCTATCGCGTAGATGAATTTTTTTAATTCCCTTTTGATTCAAAACATTATTACAATGCAGGTTTTTCTTAACGAATTTGGCCTTCGGCAGGAAACATGTACGTTTCTGACAAAAGCTTTTTTCCCAATTTGGAAGGATTTTTCGACACATTTCCTGATCCGGATTGTCTGATAACCGTCATAAGACAACTTTTTGTCTCGGCTCGTTGCTTTGTTATATATACATGTTTCTTTTATCATTGTCACCACAATTGTAAACATGCATGATACCTTGCATAGAACCTTTGAATCTTTACACCTGTACCTTGCTTGGTGTTGACAAGGCTCGTACCTAATATCATTTTCTCCACCCGCTTATTCGCTATTTCACCAATTGAGGCAGGCATTATATAAGTTTATTTCTTGTCATGGTCATAGTTGTGATATTAATTACCAGACTTTATTTGTTTTTTGTTTTACTTTAAAAACAATTATATAATTTGATACCTTTCATAATAAATTCTAAATCCAATATTGTATTGTTCCGCAATTTATATTCCTTAAATGGAACTGGCTTAATTAGTTGGTTTTTTGGGAAATTCTTCACTCCTTTTCCTCACTACTTGTTTCGTAAAACACAGTCAATTTCAATGATTTTTATGCCGAACCTTAACCGTTAACGGGAAAGGTTAATTTCTAAATTTAAAAATGTTTATCAGCTTTACAATTTCTAATACTATTAGACAATATTCTTGGTCACTTTAGGTAGAGAACTCAATGATACTTAACATACTATCTATTACGCATGACAAACATCCCTTTATTGTGCTTATTGTATGTTTAAATTTTCTATTTATTATATATTAAATACCTCGCCAAAAAAATAGTCCCAAAAAGTTATTTTTGAAACCCATTCAAACCGTATATATGGTCAATCGAGTGATAGCAACAACTTGTTGGTGTGCTTTCCGTTCTGTTGCAAGGAAAAGAAAAACTTTTTAATTTTTCCTAGATTAGTCTAGGTAAAAGAACTTGACCCATCTCTGAACATTGTTCAAGGACTTTTTTCCTATTAAAATCGAACATATCACTAAAATGCAGTGTGATTTGTTTTCCGGTCTATGCCTTTGCCATTTCAAATTTGATCCTTAGTTCAATTTAGTTTGTACCTGGGTTGAAATTTAAATAAATTTGAATTTCGGTATACCTGATTTCTGAACAAAGCAAATCCACAAAGGTAAGTTCCAAGAAGTATAACCATTTCGTTAAGGAAAAGTCTATCTCTACTTTATTACAAATATTGTTTCACAGACTTTGGATCAAGTCAAACCTGGGGTTTGGATTTTCAAGTGTTATTTCCCATGTTATAGGTACACATGTCACTAAGTCTTGCTTCAGTTAATTGCGCATTAGGGAATTATGATTTTCATATAATATGTTAAGCTGAACATTTGAATTGATGCGTTGATGGAGCAGGAACAAATTCACAACTGTACCTAAAAGACCTTGCCTCAATCCTTTACTTTGTTGATGGTTTACTTGAATAACATGTTGTCTCAAAGTCAGTTTTGAAAATGATCAGCAATTCTTTTTATAATCAAAGACTTACAATCTCTTTTGCCTACTTTGTTGGAGGTATAATTTCGAATTGGCATTTACTTTTTTCCTACGCTATATCTCAATCAAACAAGGCCTGCTTTAGTACTATGTTTTTTGTATAGGGTTCCAATTCGGTGGTTGATAAAGACACAGTGATCTTATTTACTGATCTACATCCAGATAGAGCGACGTAAAGTTGGCCATGTGAAAAGACCGGGCTAGGGAGGAGAACCGCTACTTCGTCCAACGTTTGACCTTGTGCCTTGTTAATGGTTAAACAAAAAGCTGGTGCGATGGGAAATTGATGTCTTGAAAATCTTACCGGCATCGTTCTGTCAGGCTCATGTGTTAACCATATTTTAGGTAATAAAACCACGACTCCTTTTCTAGGTCCCGATATCATCCTACAGCTTAAAACCTTGTCGGAAAAATCCACAATCAAGAGCCTGGTTCCATTGCATAGACCATTACCTACGTTGAGATTTCGGAGAAGAATTACGGGCAAGCCGCGGCGTATGATTATGTTATGGTCGGGAAAACTGGGGAATGTTGCTGTATGTAAAAACTCTTGGCCAATAGGCTCATAACATCCTTGGTCTAATTCATCTAAAGACGTGGAAACCATACTATCGCCAGGAATTCTTTGACTGAGTAGAGAATTTACCTTTCGAACCGTTGAATTTAGTGGTGTAATAATCATTCTCGCCTCGAAATACTTTTCCAACTGCGTCCAATCTTCATTTCTAGCTAAGAGGTTTAAATTTGAATAAATCTGATTGATTGTATTCAAGTCTAAGTCAACCCCCGGCAATACAATATTTGTCTTAACGTGTTTAATCAAAATGTTGTCTTCGCAATCTAATTGTAAAAGACCTGAACCTAAATTCAACAACCAACTTGAAAAATCTAGTGTCTGTAGATTTACCTTGTTGTCCAATCCTAAAATTCGCATATTTTTTGTTAGGCTATATTTAGTAAGGAGTGACCATATATTCGACCCTTTAAGAGAGGCTAATAACTGTTCTTGTAGATTACCTCCTTCAACTATTGGAAGCGTCTGTCGAAAATCCCTGGCAAATATAACAGATATTCCACCAAAAGGTTCCCTAGATTTTAGAAGGTGTTGTAAACTTCGGTCAACTGTTTCAATACAATATTTATGTTGCATTGAAATTTCGTCCCAAACTATTAAGGAAGTTCTTCTTAACGTCCGACTAAATTCATCTCGCCCTGATAGCTGACACATTGATTCCTTGTTAATATTAAAAGGGATTTTAAAAGCATAATGCGCCGTCTTGCCGGATAGCAATAGCTGTGCTGCCACGCCGGAAGATGCTACTGCAATGGTTCTCAACTCTTTCGATTCCAAATAATGTAAAATGTTGTTTAATAAAAAAGTCTTTCCGGTTCCTCCGGGCCCGTCGATGAAACATAACATTTGCTGTCCTGATTCAACTTTTTTAGTAACACCTTTAAATATCAGTTCTTGCTCCGCGTTTAGGAGAGATAGATTTTCTTTCACAAAATTCTGGTGATTAATCAATTTAGCCTTTGTTTCTTGATCAGTGTTTTGAATTTGAGTCAGGATCTGGTTTACTGTCATCTCATTATAACCTTCAAAGTCTAAAGAGTTTCAATTCCCGCCCATATCCTCAATAAGCCGCTTCAGGTCCAATAAGCCGTAAGATAGTATAGTATCATTGACTATTTCGTTTGTGAATCCGTTTTTGACTAACCCAAAATGGCAATCATCTGTTAGATTCAACTGATGACTCTTCCATAGCTTATTCGGGTCCGACGGTGTGTTGTGCACTATGATCATGGCAAATAGCTCACGGAGGTGATACCCGGTCATCCACGGCGAGGCCTCCGTTAATGCCCAGTCGTAGTGATTATCCGACTTGAGCAAGTTCAATTTCATTGCTGCATCCCTAAAACTTTCGTAAACAACACCGTCAACAGTTCTTAAATGTTGAAATGATTGTGGTCCCTTCACATGCGCCAACAAGAGTCTCAAAAAGAACCTTTCCCCGGCTTTAGGAGCAACATAGTCGAGTCTTGTGGCACAGGGTATATTGCGAGTTCTTGGCTTCCACTACTTTGTCTTGGTCCAGGAAAAGTAATCTGGTAGTTCCTCGTATAAAAGACTTCTAATTTCTTTTTGATTTCTACCTGGAACATTTTCTTTGTTCAGTCGGAAAAACTCAGTTAACATTGTTCTTGAGGCATTACCCAAAGTTAAGCTATCCTGCAATTCGCCGTCGTCCCAAAAGTAAACTTCCTGTTCTTCCGGTAGGTGAATAGGTAAGTGATATACGCCCGGAAACCGGTCAGAGAGTTCAAACTGCAATAAGCGCCAGACAGCTAAAAAACATTTAAAATCAGTATTTGGAATCCACACTTAAATTGTCACAAACCTTCTACTGAACCAACATATCGACCTTGGACGTATTCTTTAATTTCGTCCCGCGCCTTGACTTTCTTCCGGCCTTGATTAATATCCGTTGTTGATTTTGTTAGGTCCTCAAACTCGTCATCAGCTACAACCATTGTATCCAACTCTTGCGCATTTCTTATTTCTATATTACTGCGGTCGTGTCCCTTGGAAACGTATTTATATATGTATTTATAGCTTAAAATTCCTTGTGCCACTTCAACATTAAAATGGCATTGATATTTCATTAAAAGGAAACGATTATAAGGGACTACGTGCTGATTGGTAAAAGTAAAGCCATATTTGATAAATTTACGTCCGTCATCCCGCCTTCTATATAAAGGGTATGCATTGTCTTGTAATATTGTTTGGTTTTGGAATGGTTTGGGAAACCGTTTCTGACATTGTTTTCTTGTTTTATTCCAACAAGGACTATGATAACCTACACCACAAGGACCATGTAACATTCATGTAGTAACTAATTGATGCAGTTGTGCTTCCTGAATTGGGTCTGGTAACTCCGCGCACACGTGGTCGTCAATTGAATCAATGGTAGTTGGAGCATATTGTTTGTCAAGAATAAGAATGATATGCGCGTGTGGAAGACCTCTCTTCTGAAATTCAATCACATAAACCCACGACACCGCGACGCCTAAACGGTGATGAATTGTCAAGTCTTCGATGACCTCGTCTAATTTGAGCTTGAAGACCCTAGCTACTATATCAGGTCTATTGCTAGCTGTTTTGCCGTATTTCAAAGACTCCTGGATTTCAGGCCAATTGGGATTACCGGTCATTGTGAGGAAAAGGGAGGGTGGTCCATATTTCTTACTGGCCGCAATGGAATCCTGGTATAGTCCACACATGTGCCGAGGACCTCCTATGAAAGATGCTGGGAGTATAACTCTTCGTCCTTGAATTTCAACGTTTGTTTCAATATCTTCTAATATATTTCTATATTTTTCCGCTTTCATCTGGGTTTGATTCAGATCAAAATAACACAAACGGCCTCTTTCCACGCAAAGATATAAGTCGACGGCCAATTCTTGAAACAGGCTTCGAGAATGAAGCCACGGAGAAAATCTACCGTTTCTTTCAAAGAGTAACCACGCGAACCACTGTAAACTTGTTACGCGTTTAGATGCGTCTACATTACAAAGGATTTAGCTGAGGTATTTCCATAGGTACAATGTCTTGTTACGTACCTTGCTCCTCTGTCCCATCAGATTTTAGTCTTTTAGGTCCTGTAGGAGATTTATAGTGTTCGGACCACTGTTGTGCCCCATCTGGAAAACACAGAACGTATCTCATTGGGAGATACCCAGTGTGCATATTGTTTATAGGAACCTTTTTACCATCTCTCCACTCCAAGATGACGCCTCTGTTATGCTTATGGTCCCATCGCCAGGTATTACCATACCTATTTCATCTGGAGTAGGCTGATTGTAGCGTTTAAAATCCTCCTTATTTCCTGGTTTAAGGCTTTTTATAACTAATCGACTACCGGAATGAGTAGCTAAAATTTCTTTTGTATTTTTGAATAGTTTCACATAAGGATTCTTCCTATTAATAGCTTCCTGCAGTTGAATTAATAGGTCATTGTTGAGGTTATCATTGTAATGAATTTGTCTCATGGCTGCTTCTTGTGTTCCATTATCTCCCAGCGTATAGATTTGAGAAAACTTCGCAGGTTCCCCTGGAATGGGAAGCGTTGAGCCGGCATAATGATGAAGTTGACCGCCTACTCTGAAGTGATATACCCCTTTCTGGCCTGTTACTGACCGGTCTTGATTTGGTGCGTACATCGAGGTGAATGACAGGACATTGTTATAGTCTCGAATACGTTTACGCGCTGCTATAGCATCTACAGTCCATGTTTCAGTTTAATGATTTTTACTGATTGATGAAATTGAAATTATTACCTGGGTGCATTGAAGTGAGTAGCCAGACAATTATCTTGGGTGTTTCATTTTGTGGAAAATAGAAACTGGGTAGCATTACTTTTCCACTTTGACAGCAATTTGAATATTTATATTTATTAGTTCCCCGGAACTGTTTAGTTCTCTCGTTGCCCCAACGCAAAGCCTGACAGGTTTCACCTATCTTATCGCACTTGCCAACGTTAGAAAAAAAACAATCGCCGAAGGCCGACTTGATGGATGATTCCGATCTTGAGACTGGGCCTCTCACAATGATAGCCATGTATAATGCTTTTTTATACAATTGGTCTTTCTATGATAATATATTTAAACAGTTACACCAAGGTTCAGCAAAAAAGACTTATGAAAGTTTAATTCAGTTAAATAACGAATCGCACTTACCAAAAGAAAATTTCTTTTGAAATTACCTTGGTTAGTGATGTGGATAATAACCAATAGTTTTATTTTAAAGGTCCCGCTGGTCAAGGCAGGTAATTTTGTAAGCTTAGACTGTGAGAAAGAAGATAATACCAGATGAAAAGGGTAAAGCAGATCTTAAAGATAGTGAAATATATATAATATAAGAATAAGCGGAAGGTCTTCATTTTCCTATTTTGGCACTGAGACCTTTTCGATAAAGGAAATTGTTTTTTTTCATAATTTTAAAGTCCTAGTGCAAAAAAATTATCTCGGAGGATAACGACCATGACTAAACGACATCTAAATTTGAAGGGCGGAATATGTTAATTTTCAAACAAGGTGCAGGATAATTCCCCCGTTGTAATTGAACAAGGCAGAGCCTCTTTTTTGTCTGTTATTGAAATGGATAATCAAAAAGGGAGAGGATACGGAATAGGAAATTTGACATTTGACATTTCAAAAGTTCTTATCAAAATTATAATTGGCCTTAGATTATAATCAAAATATATATTAATTACTCCGCTGAAGTAGCAACCACAAATTCGATTTTTTTACAAACAGGATGTCCAAATAAATAAAACATTCAAGTTAAGAATGAACATACTTAAAATACAGTTCAGACTATCTTTGATACATCATGAAGTATAAAACAAAAGGAATGCGAATCTACCGGAGAGGTTTAAACAACCTTTTTTGCCCTTTTACCAGGCTTGTTTATCGTGTATTCTTCAGGACCTGATGTAGGTCCGGTACTGGAAGATTCGCCCTGGCCTTTTATCTTCTTAAAGCTGTAAAAATAACTGAATAAGCTGACTTTAGAGGTCAGATCAAATTGAAAGGAACTAACAATTTCCCTCTGGCCCGACCAGCGGGAGTGAACACTGTGTCCTCAGTTTTGACGACAGACGATGAAGATTTTTCTGCTTCTCGCCCGGAAGTCAAATTAATCCCGCTGACCTATGACACATGTCGGAGCAAAACTGTCGTCAAAGATGATAATAATAAGATATCCTTTGTGAAAGTACTAACATCAACGATAAATTGGTTTCTCTCAGCATCATAATCTACTATATAGCCGGTAAGAACGGCCTCGCGCGAGACTTGAAACAATGTTTGCATAGGCAGCAAATTTCGCACAGGCCTAACATAATACGCGACCTTAAAGACTATCATCTGCTTGGACTGTGAAAACCGGGTTAATGATGATTCAACATAATACTGCAAACTTTACTTACTGCATTGTCGTAATCCGAGTGCTCAACTATCGCAACAACTGTTGGCTTGTCGTACGCCTCTTCTTGGATAGTGTATCTTTCTACAATAACACCCAAACCAGACATCGCAGTATTATCGGCTAGAGAGCCTATCAGATCTTTAGAGGTACAAGTTAATACTGCATGGTCTACTTCGTAATATAAAGTTGGAATTGATTCTTCAACGTTTGGAGCTATCATACGCGATTTTAACATGTATACCCCGTCAGCTTTCAACAAAGTTGAATCATTTCCGTATGATGAGACTTGCACTTGGTACTCGTAAGGATTGCTACCGAGTAGTCCTTTGCATACGATAGAACTGTAAGCATCACGAAGGGCATAATTGGCTGTTGAGTCTGTGGGTAACTATATAGAAGATGACATAAACAATTTCAATATTATAACGGCGTAAGCATCAAATAATGAAAACTAACGACTTCATACACATCCAATGGCCCAGAAACATTCAAGGTACGCGCTTTAATCTTGTTATTGATTGATAAACTGTTGTTGGCCATGTTAAAATAGACTTGTGAGCAAGTTGTCAAACTGGAAACGTTCGGTAAATTATATAATAAAATTTTTGCCGGGAAGAACCAAAGCGACACCAATGCAAAAATATTCGGTGACAAAAAATAGGCAGATTTAGATAGATATGAAAAGTGCAGGAAAGTTCGAAATATTGATATGAACTGTAGTCTGCTATTGAGGTGACAGACCCTGAATAAATTCAAAAGAAATAAACGATTAGGATTATGAGAGATGAAAAGTTCAAGGGGGAGGTGGGTTTGACTACACTAGACTATTTATACGCAAATCTAAAGAAATAAGGAATATAACCAAATGCGATTGGGCCGAAATTATACCTTGAAAGGCTTTGAAAAATATACTAAATTACGACAACTTCCCAAAACAGCGTACATTTGCAAAATTCCAATTGCAAAGGCAACAATTAGAAGGAGTTGTCGCGTACACCCTTCCAATCTGAATAGTCGTCAATTGAAACGAAACGGCCGACAAAGGACACAAACCTAACCGAAATTGCATAGGCATGATCCGAAGATGGAGGTGAAATAGTTCAATATTAAGCAAAGATAATATCTGCCTAAAATAGGCAACAAGATATATGTCTTAATAAAATCAAAGACCGTGAAAACTTGATAACTGAAACAACACAAGGATAGAACAATTAAGTAGGAAAATTGGATTCAAATTCTACCTTAAAAGGCTTGAGAATCATTGTCTTGAATCAAGACGAGCTCTCGAAATAAAAGAACTCGCAAGGTGGCAATTGGAAAAAACATCAATTGGAGGGGCTTTTGACTTATAACCTTGGAATTGGAAGAAACGTCAATTGCAAAGAACACGCCGCAAAAGCGAATGAACTATAAACATCAATTGAAGTAGAATAGTTCAATTCATAAGAGAATGAATATATCTAAATTAAGAGATGAAAGGTTAGTATTAATACAGACAAAGAGGACTGCAACCTGATAAGGAAAAATGTACGAAAGTAAAACGAAAAATAAAATAATTAAATATTAAATAACTACCCGGGACCGGACTGCCAAAGTGAAACGAGAGGATGCGAGTACCTTGCATCTTTTTGGTTTTAAGATATAGAATACCTTTTCTCTTCTATGTGGTTCTCTTTTTCCCTATCAAACCCAAACTTTTCATGTTCTACAATATTCTCCACAGATTGTGTTTCTCTTTCTATCATCCAAGTCTTCCTTCATTAAGACTTTGTCTGATCTTTATCCTCACTAGGGAAAGCAAAACCCTCGAATACCTAAGTTCTTTCAATTGACCACTTCCTTTTTATCTGCCACAGGTATATCAAACAACACAAAAAGCTCACTGGAAAGTTACATGAAGTTCAACTTAACAAATCATCTTATATACACAACAACCAAAAGGCTTTTGAAAGCATTGCCAAATTCTGTAACTCAACATGGCAGCTCAAGAGTCTCTGGGTATGGGCAAATGTCACCAGAGAGGCTACCCCTCAACACATCTCTATTCCCCCCATTTAAATCATTACCATATGTACACCATGTCCTTTAGTGCCACCACATTTATCCAAAATAACACTTGTGATACTTTAAACAGCCAGCAAGTTTCCTTTTCCCCACAGGGGTTTTTAGCAGAGCAGAGCATAAGTAGTTACAGTGCCTGATTGCCTTTGGATCAGGAGGCACTTTAAGCAATGCATAAAAAAGTAAATAGATACAAGGACTAGTACACTTGAAATGCAGTCATCTAGTTGGTAATAAGAGTTAGAAATGCCTGTTGATTGTTACACAATTGGAAAACCGTTTGGTGTTGGCTGCTGTTGCGGGACACGGTATGTTGTCGCGGCCAAATTTGGCCCTGTCGCACGCGCGGTATGTAGAATACCCGGGGCAGCAACAGCGTATCGCAGCCCGAATGCAACACCACATTGCTTGAGGTGCCAGTCAAGAGCGCTTTGTGAGGTCGACTGCTACGTTTGCAATTTTGTACACAGCTGCGAGAGTCCCATGTTCGTGAGAAGGGCTCTGGAGAAGTTAAACCGTATGAGGGCTGCGTAGGGTGATGTGCAACCTCTGTACTCTTTCGAAACGCGGCAGAAAGATCCTTTTCGAGCCCAATATATCAAGAAATAGAAGCCCATGAATAATCAGATCCTACTGCATATAGCCCTGGACTGCGGGTGAGCTCTGGCTCAACCCTGACCAGAGTCTTTGTACCGCGACAAGTTTTATGGACTGCGAGAGGGTTTTTTGATCATAAACGCTGTACTCAAACCGGACGCTTGCTTCGCATAGCCGCACGGATCGTCCGGTTCTGCCCCCCTCTTTGTCAGGCCCTTTGTTCATAAACCTTCTAGTTTTTAAGATAGTTTTCCTTACTGTCTATCCATTAATCTTGAATCAAAATTGCTCCATCGTTTGACATCGTTTCCGTATATTCATCCTCCATCAGTAACTGGCGGTTCGATAACTTGCCGTTGCACTGGTCTTTCTGCTTTTCCACCCAGGTACTTTCCCTCCTCCTTGCATCATAAAAAGTGCTCGAACAAGAGTACTTCACCTATTGATCAATTGGTGATTGGGCTCAACTTGGGTAAAGCAGCCCACATCTGTGTGAGATTAGGTGCAAATTTATGGCCTCACTACTGTCATCCCAACCCTTCAAGCTGATTCTCGTGGTATTATGTCTTTCCTGCAGAATCAAGTATCTATCTTCCTTATCCATAAGAGGGCACAATACTCCGAAATACATAGTAGAAAAGGACGATGTTTCCAATCTTCAAAGGATGGCAACATCAACAGATCTTCATGTTTTTGTTACTTCTGCTGATCTTCAAAAAAAGATTTGTTATGGGGCTTCCGGCGAAACCAGTAAATTTTGATGATGAATACAATGTAGCAAACAACATGAATGAAGCCAAGGAAGGAACACATAGCAACATCTTGCCTGATGAGCATAGCTCGGATCACACGCGGGTTCTAAACGTCAACTCGCACGCGAGCGATCCTGAAGATGTTTTAAGGCACCAAGATGACAACTTTCTATCCGTTGTTGATTATGAAAATGACCGAGACATTGGAGATGCCATCAAAGACTGGAGATCAGTAGATCACCAGAAAGCTGATAAAGCAGTAAATGAGGGGACCAACTATTTGGTCGCACTGAGAAATGAACTTCAACATTTTCAAACAGAAGAAAAGGCGAAGTTGGCCAGCGTAAATGAGATACATCGTAAAGCATCTAATAAACTTCAAGAAGAATTGAAAAGAAATCCTAGTTTGCAGGAAAAGTTATCTACGCAATCAAATGATTTGAAAAACAACAAAGAGCCTGCTGTACAATCATGGCTAGAAATAATAGAACGGGCAAAATTGTTCAAGAAACCTTCCACAAAACCAGCTTTTGTGAAGTGGCTGATCAAATCCTTTTGGAAAAATCCACGTGACCTTGTTATGAAAGCCTTTGGTGGTAAATACTACAGAAGTTGGGCGGCATGGAGATACCTCAAAAGTATGGTTTCTAATAAATCATTCAGGAGTCGAGAGGATATTCAAGAAGCTCTGGAAGTATTTCAAAAGATGGGAAAATCAAGATTGACCGATGATCAGTGCAAGCTGATCATCCTCTTGAAAAAAGAAGGAATACAAGGGTTTAAGGATAAACATAAGGTGCTTATTTCAGAGGCCTCTCGACTTGGTTTGGAAGAAAATATGATCATTCCCAAAAATACTAAGGTCCAGGAGAATGTACAGCAACACATGCAATACTTGGTCAACATGATTCATAATGTTCAATTCTCGGATGATGATAAACTGGAGTTAGCACGTCTGGCTGTTAAACCATCACCCGAAAGCAAATCAGACCAGCTAGAAATTCTACATGCTAAAGAAAGTGTCTCACAGATGATGTACGATGAATTGGAGAAAGCAGATCATGTAAGGCAAAAACTGGCTGGTAATCTCAAGTTGACATCTGATGAGGAAATATTTTTGAAAAATATTTACAACCATCCTGAAACGCTTCATAACTCCCCAGAAGAACTATCGGAGGCTGAAAGGAAGGTTCTTTCAGATATTTCACACTTGTATGAAACCCGTCGCCGGTTCATTGTTGAACAAAAGGCGGAAGTAGAGCTTTTGCAAGATATAATGAAAAATCCGCAGCTATCCGCTTCCCAAAAACTCGAACGCTTGCAACAAATACGAGAGAATCGCAAAAATAGAAAGGGACTCGTACTCATGGAGGACTCAGATATGCAGGTGATGGGAAGGTCGGCTCAACAAGCAGATAAGGACATTCGTATCATCAAGATTCCATCTACAGAGAAAACGAAGAGCGGTGAAATTTTGGTCGATAGGTCCGAAGGAGACATTGTTGTTTTGGAACCAGAACCAACCAAGCAAAATGAAGACGTAAAGGCAGTGAGGAGTTTGGAGGGCCTCGATGTGGAAGGTCCTTTGAAAGATGAATTGGGCTTAATTGTTCAAAAGCTACAAAATAGGCCGTTTGTCTTGACAAAAGGCGAACAGGAGGAGGTTTTTCTTGCAGCTGAAGAAGCAAAGAAGAGATTGAGCCAAGAACTGGATGTTGAACTTGCTAAGGATATGCTTGAGCTTAGTTACAGAAACCATTTTTTCCCTGACGCATTTGACACTTCAGATACTCGTCAAAGAGTGACTCTTCAGAAGATATTACGGGGAGAGAGGCTGGAGCTAAGAGAGTCTGTGATGATGAAGTCACTAGCAGCTGCGTATCGCCAACACATAGTAAATCAAATGACTGAACCTGAACTTGCTCTTCTGTCGGTACGCAAATTTAAGCACACGATGACGAACACCTTAATGGAACGAATAGAGCGATATTCTCTTGGTCCCGACGAATATTTTACAATCATGATGTCCCTGCAAAAGAAGAAATACTTTACCTCAGATCAATGGTTCTTGTCTTTCTTGAACCACGCCGAAAATTCCGGTGAAGAGATTTCTCCAGAGCTCGAGGAAGTCAAGAGAGAGTTGGAACATTCAATTCACCTTAGCCCCCATTCAAGCCATGAAGTCGACCACTTCAATGCGAACGTTAAACTGGCGATTGTGAAACAACTTGAGGAAGAGGGCTCTGATGAAGAAGGGCGTCACCTTAACGAAGCTATGGAAATCATTGGCTCTGCCACGATGGGTACCACAGATTTTGAAAGGTTACAGTTGATCTCACAAATGAATGTGCAAGAGATTAGAGCACTATTCGAACGTCAAGACAATTATGAAGAATTGGAGAAGTTGGTCAAGGAAGCCCAACACAAGTTGGCCGTGGTAAAAGAGTACGATGCAAGAATGCACATATTTGATAAAGAAGCAAAAGTCCTGAAAGAGAAAGTTGGCTCACAACGTTTACAGTCAGAGCTTAGCTCGCAGTATTTGGAACAAACAAGGAACATCTTCAATGAAAAGATGAAGGCCCTGGATATGGATCATCAATTCTAAAGTAAATCTTCATGGTCTTCTTACATTGTGATATGTCTTATATACAACTTTCCATTGAATTCGATAGCCTCATCTCATTCAGAGTAGATTTCAACCCATATTGCGACAAGCATCAGAGATCAGCTATCAGCTTCAGACTTTGTGATCACATTGTATAAATATTTGTGGTACCTTTCATCCTTTTTTTCGCACTTCTGGCGGAGACTGATTTTATGAACATGTCATGTAAAAAGTCCATCCCTAGGTGACAATTGTGTGTTTTAGGACCATATCTCTGAAATACTATCTTTTCTATGCATTCCTTCCACAAACTCCATACTTTCCAGGACTTGAGTTGCTTCTGCCCATAAAGTAACCTAAACAAAATCAACATGCAAATCAAACTCCTTGCAACGTGTAAGGTATTGAAAGGCCTGAGCTGAACAACTTTAGTTTTTGAGCCATTTCAAAATTAGCCGGTATAGAGTAAACATCTGTTTGTTGGTCAAAATTTGAGTCTGGGCTGGAAGAGATATTGGTGGCTATCCATTCAATTTGATCCCTACGATATACCTTTAACCAGTGTCAGATATGGAAATCAAAGTCGCTCATTCTCATCAGGTGTTTATCACATCCTCTCACAATTACAAGATAGTAATGGCGCAAATTTATTGAAGACTGAAGTATGAGGTTATAAGTGAATACAGTCCAACCTATCTTGTACATTGAACTTTCTGCCATACAAAACTCTGAAATAAGATACAAGTTTTACAAACAAATGAAGTTTTATATTACGGGTATTCAAAAATTGTGTTTTGGGTTCCAGAAGTGTCCAGAATTGATATCCAGAAACTTCTGGGACATCTTCAAGATGTTTCTGGATGTTCACTTGATTTTGGAAACTTTGTTCACGCAACACACCTGTATACCTACTTGATCTAAGAGGTGGTATGATACACCTTTCAGAGCTTGTAGTACATGACATTGTGCTGAGACTTGCGGCATGTTGGTGAGGTAGGGAGAGTTTTGCAATTTTGGATTGAAAATGATGCTCTCAAATCTTTCCAGAAATGGCCAGAAGTGACATCCAGGAACATTTTGGAGATGTCCCAGAAGTTTCTGGATGTCACTTCTGGACACTTCTGGGGCTTGAAACATGAGCTTTTAATACCCCTATTATGCTATCTGGGTAAATACAGAAGCCTTCTCTTACCACTCAATTTCACATTATTCTTGCTTGTGTTCCCTAAGCGTGTGGTGGTACACTGACTTCCATTACTTGGAAGCAGTGTGGTACCACAGGTTTGCTTTAGGCTCAGTAGTTGGGACAGGTCTAGATACCCGTCCATACCAGAGTACAGAGTCCTGAGCAAAGTTTTGATATGGATTTTTTTAAAAGTGCTATATTGCTTTATTGCATAACACACTATCTGAACAAGTTCAATATCGAATGGTATTTGTGGTCTAACTGTTAGTAAGTAAGAAAACAAGACTATAGACTGGTATTGTTGTTCAGCATGACTAAGCCCCTTGTGTGGGGATGTCTGCGCCCTGCTATGATAGGATGACATTTAATGAGATGCAAGAGAAATGCAAAAGATCTCACCACCAGATATTTTCACCTGAAACCCAATAGAAGAGAGTTGCTGGGACTGGGTCAGAAACTTTCTTGAAACACAGGTCTTGTTCACAACAATTTTGCCATTGGTTTGGTGGCACCCCTGAGATGTTCTCCAATCCACATATGCCCATTCCCTTTCATAGGGCCAACAAATTCAGACAACTCCTTTCAACCTCAAAGGACTGTTTGTCTATTGCTCTACTTGAACCAGAACTTTCTTCCGAGATTACAAGTTACCTAAGAGCAATTGAAACCTTTTGGAGCAAGCAATGTAAATTAAATAGTCACTTCTCAAATGATTTAATTATTGTGAAACAATTTTGACTCATCAATGGCAAATTAGACCCCCTTCTGACATTCTAGTATCTGTGCAGCCTACAAATGGCTGGCTTGTCTTGGTAAATATGGTGAACAAAGCCTGTTATTGGAGAAAGTTACAGAGAAAGTTGTGGACCCAGTCACTGCAACTTTCTTCAATCATGTCTCAAGTGAAAAAATTCCCATGGAGTCACAATGATAAGATATATTTATATGTGAGTAATAGAACATCTACTCCTCACAACTTGTAAAGTACATATAAACAATAGCATTGTAACATGTTGAGCTCATGACACACCCTTGGAGAATGGCTTATGGCTTATGGCTTATAGAAGACTCATGTTTTTCTGGCTTGTGGGATCTAGCTATTTCAATCCCTTTGAGTAGTCTTTTTTGACTTTTCCACTTTACCTCTTGTGAAAAGTTGCCAAATTTTTGATATGTGGGTTCACAAATGGGCAGAATATCTTTTGTACCTCATGAGGTTGCTTGTCTTTCATGTTCCATGTTTTAATCTCACATTCAGTAAGGATATGTGAGCACATGAAGTAGAATATTTTGGTAATCCAAGTCATCTGTTGCAATTCCACCAAAAACAGAAACAATTATTGAGGTGCTAATGAGAGATTTATCACACCCCAGTAAATCTGAAGCCTAAGAAACAATCTTAACATTTGTTAACCATTTCAAAATATGTGAGTGTAGGTCTAGATATTTTGATAATGGTTTTCTAAACTCATTCAAACCTCTTTCAGCAATTCTCCTCTTCACCAAATTCTTTGTGATGTTCAAATAAAACTTCAGAAATTGCTCCAGAGCAGGCTCATTTTCAGCACAAACAAACTGTTCAAATTGAGCAAGAAAATTTTTCATAGCCATACTCATCTCTTCAAAGTCATATACCACAAGATCTTGTATAGCCTTTTGTAGAGGCTTTATCTCCTCCACACTTTTGATCATCAAGAAAATCTCAGGGTCTTCAAGTAGAGAACCCATAAATCAATCTGAAATGAATTCTAAGCTAAGAAAAATCACTCACAAGTTGACCAAAAAGTGATAACCTTTATGTCATCTGTTTCTCTTCCATAGTCTGGAGCATCCAATCCATATGGATGTAGTCTATCTTGTGCTGCCATAAATTCAACCATTTCACTTTGATTGCATAAAAGTTATTATACACAAAATTAATAACAAGTCATTGCCAATATAGAGTACAATACTTGCCTTTTGCTTTTCAATGACTTAATGTAATTTACCACTGTATCTGATAATTGACTCAAGGACTGGGGAGCCCAGGCCATGAATCTTTGGGTCTCTGAACGTAGATCTGAATTAAAAGCTGCATTGATGGCCTTAGCCGCTTGAGTCAATGCAGTTAGAACAACTTGATTTTCTAAAATCAGCTTCAGGTCTGGGTTTTCCTGGGTTTCAAAGTACAGTTTCATTCCATTACTCCTCAAGAAGTAACAAGGCTGTAGTTTTATGGAATACGTGGGTTTGCCACTTCTAATTCTATCATCTAAGAATCACTGTCTTGCTTACTTAGGACTGCCCTACCTGTCACATAGGTTACCTATTTTCCCATTAGGTGAATAGCATCCTACATGAACTTGGTTTGGGGGTGAGTCTAAAGGGGAAGTCACTTATTGCGGTTTGGTTCTAGCCAGACCCCAATTCTTCACCCTTTGGACGAGGACAGCGCCTGAGAAGAAGACTTCTCGACCCCGGGATGGTGGGTGGGTTTTAAATTTTTGAAATTAGAGAAATTAGCCTTGTAGGTTCGAACACGTGCGGATAGGCAACTGGAGAGTGGTGGAATGGAATGAGTTGTGAACTCAGAACATTCCATCCCTTAACTCAGAGCGCGTCTTTTGGTGGGCTCTTGCCCCGACTCTGAGTCCGGGGCCTATCCACCCCGTTTTCACTTCTTCACCGGGTAATGGAATTCCGTGTACCGTCTCAAGCTTTGGGAACACACTCAATCCATTACTCCTCAAGAAGTAACAAGGCTGTAGTTTTATGGAATACGTGGGTTTGCCACTTCTAATTCTATCATCTAAGAATCACTGTCTTGCTTACTTAGGACTGCCCTACCTGTCACATAGGTTACCTATTTTCCCATTAGGTGAATAGCATCCTACATGAACTTGGTTTGGGGGTGAGTCTAAAGGGGAAGTCACTTATTGCGGTTTGGTTCTAGCCAGACCCCAATTCTTCACCCTTTGGACGAGGACAGCGCCTGAGAAGAAGACTTCTCGACCCCATCTCTCGCGGGAGGAATGAGCCGTGAGCCTGAGAAGTCGAAACTCCCCAACCTCATCTCTCGTGAGCTTTAACTGGTCACTTACTCTCCCCTTTCTCACCTCTATCTGTCTCTTACCTTATCTTATACCTGATTTAGGTTTGCATTGGTAGAGCTGGGTTAGTCTCTTTGGAGGTGTTTCCTCCACCGTGTGATTCTCTTTATCGCCCCACAGGGTCTTCTGTCATTCATTTGTTTAATCCACAACTTCTTTATACGTTTTTAAATTACAACTTTAAACTATGTGTATCTAGTTGTCTGAGAATTTTAGTTCATTTAAAATTTTTACCGTCTCCTGTAACTCCCTCTCATCAAACTTCCTGAGGTAAATCTTATATGCTTCCGAAGCCCATCTTCCACTTCGTTTTATCTCTTCTCGAGTGGCCCCAAGGTTCCACCTCAGCGACGCCCCTCCAATTCGGAAAGAATGGCCGTAAATCAACTTTTTATTCGCCGGTCTGTATTTATTCAGCGTCGACCTGTACCTCTCTATGAGGCTGGATTTCCTGAATACCAGTCCCTTTTCGTCCTCTCGGTTTATTGCGAAGATTTGGTCCGACTGTTGGCGAGGTCGGAAGTCGTAAAGTAATTTCAACGCCCGAACTGGGTCTAGGCACGATTTTTGGTCTTGCAAGTGTATATGTTGCACTTCTCCTGGTCTCGCCGTCTTCGCCTCATGGATTGCGATCCTAGCATATGTACCATTCGGTCCCCATTCCACATCTTCCCACGTCGGTAGTCTCTTCTTGGGGTCTTCTGAAACTAGTTCTCCTAACCTGGCTGTACCCCAAAACGCTACTAGTGCTATAGTAGCTGCTACCACGTCTTGTTCGACACTCATGTCTACCTCATTCACCAGAATCACTAGGTCGGATAGTAGAATAGGCGGTCGTTTCTTCTCGATCTCTCTATGCCTCGCCTCTACTACTTGTGAGGCCTTGAGGAGCCTCTTAAGCGATGGCTCTGCTCTATGGGGGAATTCTACTTTGTGGAATATGTGCCATGCTTTTATTCCGGCTAGGTAAGCTTTGATTGTTGATGACTTGACTGATTCGTCGTTCTCCGCTAACTCTTCTCCCTTCTTTGACAGCCAAACGACGAATTGCATGATTAGCTCCGCTGATATTGGTAGGAGGTTTCTCTTATCTACGCATTTCACTACTGAAAACCTCAGCAGTTTGATTACGGCTGAGTTGTAATGTTTCAAAGTTCCATCCATCCAAGCCCCCCTCAGGAAGTGCTTTTGTACTTCATCAATGTGTGAGTTATCTATTCCATTAGCATCACCTTTGAAATTTCCGAAAACTTTTGTTACTCTACGTAAAATAGTATCTGATTCTCTAACTGCTTCTTTTGATATCCTTTTTTCAAAGGCCTTCTTTCTAGGCATCTCTGTGTGAATGCTCTTGGTTTGGTAAGGATGTTTGCGAAAGAAGTGTGTTCAAGTCCTCTGGGACTTCTATCAGCACTTCATCACTCCATGACCTCCCTTTAAAAGTCCCTCTGGACAGGTCATCGGCAGCATTGTTCTTCGACGTTACACGTCTCTGCTTTATGTTACATCCTAGGCTGGTGAGCAACCGCTGTATCTCCTTCCATTCTCTATTTACCTTCTCATCTTTTGATTTCCTGTTTCTGATTGCGTACTCAGTCGTCGTGTTGTCCGTCTCGACCCAAAACGTCCTACCTCTCACCTTAATCGATTTAGCCAGGACTAGTAGTCCCAGTCTAATGGTAACTGTTTCGGCCCAAGCAATGTTACGCTTCCCTTTTGTGAGCCCCTTTACTAACCAATCTTCTTCCCACTTGAAACAGGCCCACTTGTTACCTATCAAGACTCCTATTCCAAAAGACGACGATGCATCTCCTACCCATCCCACTTCTTCTGGTATGGGACTGGTCACAAGTCTGCGCGACTCGAAGGTCTCTAGGCATAACCTCCATTCTCTTAAATCTTCTAGTACGTCTTCCGGTGCATGGCGTTTCGCCTCTAGGTTTTGCCATGTTTTGAGCCATCGGTATATCGAACACAGGAACGCTGCCATGTGTGGTACTATGCAAACCGTATGATTCAGCCTTCCAACGAAACGCTCGACCTGGTTGAACTTCCATTGGTTCGAGGTATCTAGGTAATTCTTAACTTGTCCCAGCCTTTCATCTAGTTTCTCTTGTGGGAGTCTTACCGTATGGTCTTCTCCGTTCCATACGAATCCTAGAAATTTCTGTTCCACTGCGAAATCGTGGTTCTTCATCCGATTTGTTTTTACTCCGAGGCTGTTCGATAGGTTGGTAATCTCCTCCAACGTCACCGCCTCTCCCGGCCTTTTGAATATCAGGTTGTCGTCTACCCACCTGAAAACCATGGGAATCTTGAGTAACCTGATCATTATCGTTTTCCAGGTTTCAGCTGGTGCTCCAAAAACTCCGCAACTTGCTACCCCGCCGAAACCTACTGCCAGGTCTACGTATATCCTCCCTTCGAAGTCTTTTATGCACAGGAACCTTCTTTGGGATGGGTGGTTGTGGAGTTGTCGGTAAGCTTTTTCCCAGTCAAATACCGCTAGTAGCCACTTCCCTGGATTTTTTACAAAGAATTTAGCTACCTTCTTAAAATCATCCCAATTTGTGCTATAGTTCTTCTTGTCTACGAATGAGTTGACCGACGGTACTGATGGTGTTTCTGTTTTCTCCTTCTTCTGTTCTTTTCGCTTTCTTCCTTTTGTCTCTCTACTCCTCGGATAAGACAGGTCGTTTATCATTCTCACTGACCCGTCCCCGTTAATCGAACTGCCCATGGGATTAGTCCTGAAGAAACCAAATTTCTCGTGGACTTGTTCGTGAGTGAATGGTCCTATGATTCTGCCTGCCCTTATCTCCTTCTCTAGAGTCTGATTTATTTGTTCTTTTACATACAGCGCGGAACTATGATTATCTGGGGTATACCATGGTATGTCGTTTACCTCATGCTGTGGTATCCCCAGGCAGAAGCCTTCTCTAAATCCTTTTATTATGTACGGGATGTCTTCTTCTAGGCCTGCCTCCTTCATGAGTTTCTCCCACACTTCTATCTTCATGTCGCTTTTTACCGGGGCTGGCCACGTGTCTTTCACTTCCACTGTGTACGTTTTCCTCTCTTTTAGGGGTAGACTTCCCTCTTCTTCTTCCGTTTCTTCGCTAACTGATCCCACTTCTGATCTTTCAGATTGACTCGGACACCGATCTTCTCTCAGCTTATTGATCTCTCTTACTTTCTGCTCAGGTTTGGGTGTGTCTCTCAGTTCACTGTTGTCATCAGGGGGTCTGGGTTCTATTCAATCACAGAATATGTATTTTTTCATTTCAGACAACTTTCCAACAATTTTGTGCTATGTCTAACTACAATAGAGATCAATCGTACCATTAAAGATCCATTCAGATCCCATCAAGTCATTTTACACAATTTACGTATGATTGTTGCGTGCGTCATATGGAGATTGACGAGAAGGTCAGTATCTCTCTCCTCTTTGCCTGGTTAAGACATTGCTTACCGGTCTACCGCACTTGCACCCCTTTGATCTTTCTTTCCTGCTTTTGCAGGTCCTGAGGCTACACTGTTGGCATGTTGTTGGCCCATCGCCACCCATTCCTTCCCTCCTACTCCATCTCTTCTCTGGATTTGTCCTGATCCTTGCGCCTGATAGTTCGGATAGTAAGGTGCTGGTCTCGGGTAAGAAGGGTTGTGACCTCTGTTTCCTCCTCTTTTCCTCCTATTCTGCCTCCAGTTTCCTCTCTTCTTGTTTTCATCTTGTGACTCATCCGACTGTGTCTTCTTATTCCTGTTTCCAGGTTCCTTCTCTTGTCCCGACGAAAAATCGAAACCAAATTTCGGTTGTCCCGGGGCGTAAGGGTTTCCCTTGAACTTTAGGTCACCCGCGGTTTGCGCATCCCATCTGGCTTCTTCCTCCGCTTCCACTTGGAGGCCATCAGGTAATATTACTAAGTCAGTTCCTTTCCGTGACTTCTTCCCGGTTCTCGATTTTTCATAAGGTGTGTCATTCCTAATTCTAAACGTGACTGCCCTTATCGCTAGGTGATATCTCAGTGCTACCATCCAGCATTTATGTTTTCTCGCTAAGTTGCTAACGATTTCTTTGTGCCTCTCTACATACTTCGCGTAGTCGACATATTTGTATCTTTCTTTCGCATATCTATACTCCAGATCACAGGCTAGTATAAATTCGCCGTAAGTCATTTGGCGTTCTATTTGTTCTCTTGATTGGAGGTGACTGTCCCACTTCTTCCCTCCTTTCGTGTTACTCGATGTTTTGTATAGGTCGATATACGAAGAATCAAATACTGATAGAGGTACGTAGTACTTCATTCGGCGAAAATTTTTCTCCCATTCAGCTGGTAAGTCTGGTAAATCAAATCCTGATAGTGGTTTGAATGCGAAACTGATGGTTCTAGAGGATTTCCCCTCGTCTTCGCCAGACGAGTCTGACTCCGAGCTAGATAGCTCTGTCCCTTCGTTTTCCGAGTCTTCTGACTCTGGTGGTTGGGTTGACTCGCTGCTTCCTTCTTCTGATTGGGAACTTTGGGAGGAGTCGTATCCGTCCTCCGAAGATGAAGATAAGTGCTTCCTCTTTTTATTGTCTTTATTGACATTCCTGTTAACCTTACTTTTCATCTTCTTCCCAACTCCTTTCTCTAGATTCTTCTCTTTTTTCATTCCAAGCTTCGTTTTCTCCGCTCCTCTTTCGAATTCATCAATTTCCTTCCTAATCTTCATGATTTCATCCATGTCTGCCACCTCTATCGCTTCGACTAGTCTATCGGTTAAAGAGACTGTGCCTGGTTTTTTCTTGGTTCTTTTCACCATTTTATTGCTGGACGGATTTGGGCCACCTGTGTTTGGAGACCAACCATTTGTAAGTTACCATCCTGCCCAGTTTCTTTGTCTCGCTTCTACGTTTATTTACGGAGCTTGGCTTCAACAGTGTTCCTGGAGCTTGCAGGATTGGTAGGACCCTCAGGGATGTCATCATCTTGTAGATATCTGACTAATCTACCTGGAGCTTCTACAGTTATTCTGGAGCTAGGTCTGATGACTAACGGAAAGCTATTTCCCTTTGGGAGACTAAGACTGGAGCGCCTTGGCAGCTGCAACACTCTTTCCGGTTTCCTCTTCCATCTGCTTATTTCAGAAGAGATGTGAACGCGCTTACTTTGATCTTTTTCCACCAATGAGTTGTATAGTCTTCTCTTTTCCACTCCCCAATGTCCCTCATTCTCCTCGAATAGACCTTGTGAGCCGGTTTTCTTGCCTTTTCTTCTCTTTTTCAGCTTCTTCTTTTTCTCTTTTGTTTCACCTCCTCCTATTTGGTCAAGGCCTTCTTCTTCGTTCGATGAACTTCTGGGACTCGTTTCAGTTCCACTCGACTCGACTTCTGGTTCTTCTAGCTTGTCTCTATCTTCTTTCTCCTCCCTTTCGGCGACTTTCATTTCTTCATCTCCACCCGGATTCGTGCGGACTAGTCGGTTTTCCTCTACTCCTGCTTGTTCAGGTTGAGCTTGAGGCATCCTTGACTCCGCCCTTCTGCGTCTGGAGTCCGCTTGTTCTAACTCTTTCATGGCTTTTTCTTTTTTCAACTCTTCAGCTTTTTTGATGGCTTGAATCATTTTTTCTGATGTATAATTTTTTAAGTTATTTTTTGGTTTAAGAGTTCTCCACATTCGACAGTTTTCCCGTTCTATGTAATAGTTTTTAAATTTTTGAAATTAGAGAAATTAGCCTTGTAGGTTCGAACACGTGCGGATAGGCAACTGGAGAGTGGTGGAATGGAATGAGTTGTGAACTCAGAACATTCCATCCCTTAACTCAGAGCGCGTCTTTTGGTGGGCTCTTGCCCCGACTCTGAGTCCGGGGCCTATCCACCCCGTTTTCACTTCTTCACCGGGTAATGGAATTCCGTGTACCGTCTCAAGCTTTGGGAACACACTCAATCTATCTGTTTTTGTTCAAATTTTATTTTGAAATAAGTAGCTCATCAGGAAGAAAGATCTGTTGGTTTAACTTACTGGATAACCAAAATTTAAAAAGTTCCCTTTGATATGTCTGAGGCCAATCCCCAGTCAGTCTTACACCATATTCTCCCAGCTCTTTGTGGCTGTTTACAAAGTCTAGAAAAGGTCTGAAATATTGATCATGATCATACCACATGCTATACTAAGAAAGAATCCCTTGATCACCAATATTATAAAAAAATTCAACTCGCTTCCCAAGTTCAAGTTTTCCAATACCCTCTATATATCTTTTTTCATGGATGTTCCTTGTTTTTTTCAAGTTACCCGCCAATGTCTTGAAATAATGGTATGAAATATGACCCTTTGATGCCATTAACCTGTCCCTCATCTTGTATAGCAGGGAATGAATGGTGTGTAATACCCCAAATGGGATTTCTTCCAATCTCATCAATTGCTTTAGGATCCCACTATTTCTCGCCCCCTCGGCAAGTATCCGTAGCCCCCTTGATTTGGGGCATTACCCGAGGTACCCGACGGAACCCGAGCAACTCCAGCCAAATTCTTGGTGAGTCGGACCGCAAGGGCGATTAGGGGCTACCACCTCTGACTGGTTCTCCCGCGAATCCACTACCATTCGCCCCATTGTCCTTACGCTGAGCCCCCTTTTGTCTAATGCGGCGCAAAAGACCCAACATCGCCTCATCCCATGAAAAAAAAAGGGCGAAAAGGGGTGAACACCCCTGAACAACCCCAAATTGGCCCCTTTGCCCTCCTTCACCTTTTCATCTTCCTCTCTCTCTCTCCGCTCTCTTTCTTTGTCCTTCATCTTATTCATTCCACATCCACATCATACTCAAAGTTTCAATCAAATCACCAACTTAAATCACAGTTCAATCACCCCACATCCTTTCATTATCACACACGCACAATCATACATACACCAAACTTAAATCACAGTTCAAACACCCCACATCCTTTCATTATCACACATGTATACATACACCACACTTTTCCCCACAACAATTCAATTGACCTCAAGTATGTCCACTCCACAACCGCCTGCCCCACTCCCGATGTCCATCACACCGGAATTTGTACAACAACCAAACCAACGTAATCCAAATCTCCATACCACGCTTAATCAACCTCCTACTCAACCAAACTCAGATCATCAATACCCTCACACGTCTAATCAACCTTATACTCAAAACAATTTCAATCTCCATCATACCTACGCGCCCAATCAACCTTACAACATCCCGTTTCATAACACAAACGTACAAAATCCTAACTTCCAGTTTCATAACCAGCAAGTCCAACACGTACCACCTCCTAACGTCACAGTTAATAACCCACACTTACAAAATTCCAACTTTCGCGGCTATCACCAACCCATCCAACCTCCCAACTTCCCGCTTCACAACCAACACATTGACCAAACCCCTAACTTCGCGTCTCATAATAACCAACACAGTCAACCTCTCAACTTTGTGTCTCAAAACCAACACAATCAACCTGCGTATTGGTACCATCCACCTGGAGGTTCGCACTCTGTCCCATCTGGAAATCAAATGCCTCCTCAATGGAATCACACCACATCTAATCAACAGTCTAATCAACAGCCTACTTATAATCAATCTTCTTATCCGAACAACCCTGCTTCCACCTTCACTAATTTCCAACAGCCTTCCATGATAGAAGGTCCTCACTTTTACGCCCCTGTTGCCACAAACTCGACTGTCAATCTTGTCAATCCACCGGCTACTGTTGAGGCAACACTTGAATCAATTGGAAAGGTAGCTTCTGAAAGCACGAACACTGGAACGAACGCAATCGTAGTCAATGAGAACGTGGTCATGAAAGAGGTAGATGATGAACAAGTTATAGTTCAAGTTCAAAATGATGAAGAGGTAGAGCTTTTTCTAGACAACGAACGCGATGGAGATTGGCCTCCTATTGGTATGTCTTTCATCACATTTAATATAGGCCCCTGCTATTTGCCGCCCACCCTGGGCCCATATGGGCGCCATCACTTAGCGCCCATATTTCCATATAGGCGCCGCAATTTAGCGCCCATATGGCAATATGGGCGCTGAATACAGCGCCCATATAGCATCTACCCATATGGGCGCTGAATTGCGGCGCCTACCTGCACATGGGCGCTAAATTACGGCGCCTATATGGAAATATGGGCGCTAAGTGATGGCGCCCATAATAATTCAGCGCCTACATTATGGGCGCTGAATTATAGCGCCCATATGACTTCAACTGATATAGGCGCCATTTTTACGTGCTCATTTCCTGGACAGCTCAACTGTTCCAGACTTTATGGACCAAGTGCGCGCTAAATTTCACAAGGCAAAGGGATCCAATCCAAAAAAACTTATAAAATTGAACCAAGTGAAAATCAAATCCAACACTTTGCAAAGATAAAGAAAATACAAAATCAACTCAAATCAATACAAACAGACATTCTTTTTTTTGAACTCCTGGTATTAACTCTTTCCGTAACTTCTTGCTTATCCTTAGGTGCTTCCCATTCCACCGTCTTTTCATCCCAAAGATCAAAGCAACTTTTCATAAAATCGTCCTTTTTCCAACTAGCAGCATTTCTTCCTATAGGCGCTGAATTCCAGCGCCCATGTCAAGATAGGTGTTGGATTCTAGCGCCTAGAGATATGGGCGCCAGAGTATAGCGCCCATATGCTCCAAAAGGGATGTAGGCGCCAAAATATAGCGCCTATATTCAAGTGGGCGCTATATTCTAGCGCCTACATGCCTTTTGGAGCATATGGGCGCTATTGCAAGATTTATAGCGCCCATATTGCCATATGGGCGCTAGATGACGGCGCCCATATGGGCCCCAGGTGGGCGGCAAATAGCAGGGGCCTTAATATATTTCTTCATTTAATGTTATCATATGTCTGTTACTCATGTGCTTCATATTGCTTCATATGTATGTTATAGGAGCGACCCCGGTTTGCTTGCTTAGGCCTCTGATCATTGGCAAGGAATTCCGGGAAATGAGCTCAGGGATGTACATGAATGCTGTTGCCAGACATCAAGGGTACGCGCTATACATCAAAAGCCACAAAAAGAAAAATAATCGGTCAATTCGAATCTACCTGCAATGCTCTTTAGGATACAAATTGAAGTGTGAAGCTGAAAAAGCACAGGGTAAACAAGGTGGTAAAGTCAAGAAGAAACGTTCAACATCCTCAAAGAAGACTGGATGTCTCTTTGAGATGTCACTCAACTACCAAGCGGCAACTGATCGATGGGTAGTTTCACATGATAAGAAGAAAGTTGTGAAGCTCCATCACAACCACCCACCTTTTGATCAACCACACAACTTGTCTGTATACCGACGCTTCCCTCCTGCAATTCAGGAACAAATTTCACTTTTATCATCTGCCGGATGTCGAGCCAATCAGATTCGACAATTGATTGACGTCGAACCAGGCTCACAACCATTAGTACGCGATATCCACAACCTTTGATCCCGGCTCAGAGACAACTGGCTTGCTGGCCGGACCCCGATCCAGGGTTTATTCGATTTGATTGTCTCAAGCCATTGGGCTCATCGCACTCTTACGGCCACAGATGGTACCCTTCAGAACCTTTTTTTCGCGAGTCCAACCGCGATCATTCTAGCTCGATGTTTTACAACTGTACTCTCCCTTGATTGCACTTACAAAACTAACCGATTCAACCTTCCACTTTTACACATGGTCGGAACAACAAATACCAATCGAAGTTTCACAGTTGCAATGTGTTTTCTACATAGCGAAAAAACAGAACAGTACGAATGGGCTTTGACAATGCTGAAAGAGGTGATTTATCAAAATGACGACGTCAATTTAACTGTACCGACACCAGAAACATTTGCGACGGACGCTGAACCGGCCCTCTACAACGCAATAGCTAAGGTTTTTCCTGAGGCCACACACATCTTGTGTGTTTGGCACATCAACATCAATATCGCCAAAAATTGCAAAAGCAAGTTATCCGAAACGGATTGGACAGCGTTCATGCAGCTATGGAACGTGTTTGTTGCTTCAAACACAACTGCCGACTATGACATTAATCTCAAAGCCGTCACGAAGATGGCCCAAGCCCACAATGTAATTGATTACTTTGAAAGTACGTGGTTACATCGTACCAAAAAATTTGTCACTATGTTTACATCGAAGACACCACACTTTGGAAACTCATCCACTTCTCGAGTCGAAGGAAGTCATTTTAGAGCTAAACGGTTCCTAGACGGTCAAAACAACGACTTTCTGACTTGTTTCAATGCATTCAAACAATATGAAGAACATCAGATGAATGAATTATCAGTCCTAGTTGGTATTGAAACAACGAAAAACTCTTCAAGACATGCCACCGCTCTTTAAAGACCTCAATGGTATAGTTTCCCACTTTGCACTCAGAAAAGCTAAAGCTCAGTATGACCTCTTGCCAGATTCTCTTCAAAAAAATTGTACACACACCTTCTGAGGCGCTTGGGGTATACCGTGTTCACACGACATTGCGGAGGCTCGCGAAAATACAGAATTCATCTCCGCCGAACTATTTCATGACCAGTGGAAGCTTGCATTAGACTTGGCTCCAAAAAGTCATGAAGGGCTAGTTACAGCTGCGCGCACAAGGTTTGACCGCCTCTTGACTTTGCCAGAGCATGCTCTGCGCAAAGTGTTTAGCGAAGTTTCTCTCTTAGAAACAAATCAATTCTCACTGGTTCCCATTATCAATGCTGAAGTTAAGACCGATACTAGAGGCCGTCCTTGAGCTAGCGCTTCCAAACGGCCGGCATTGTCTCAGGAAGGTCTTCAAGGTCGATGGAAATCGAATCAAGAATTGGAAGACGATTGCAAGAAAATCCGAGTCAATAAATGCAGCGGTTGTAGATCACCAAATCATCAAATCACCACCTGCCCTCACCGCCTCATCCAATCACAATCAAACTCAAACAAATCTTCGATCCAATCAAGTAGCTCAAAATCGCATATGTCAACCTCAAAAAAAACCTCTTCCAAATCTGTTACTGTTGTGGAAGAGGAAAACTCAGAAACCGAATCCAAAATCAACGTCGCATTCAATGACTCCAGCTCAGAATCCAATTCCGGCACTGAACCTGAAGACGACAGAGAGTTGTGTCCATTTTGCAACGATCCACTCCCTGATAACCCCTCAAGCAAGCTCATTGAAATGAAGGATTCGCTCTTGAAAATACTAAAGAAACGTCGTGGAGCTATGTCCTTGGATGTTAGTTTTTCTTAAGCTACTCAAAAACAAAATTGGAACACTAATGTTTATGTCAAACGTTTCAACAGTTCTCTCAAACAGCAGACTTCTGTCAATTGCATCATGATGAATGCACAACTATTCCACTTGGGGTTGCTGAGGGATGGCCAACCGTCATCAATTTTGAAGGCTTAGAAACGTTTGTCATTTCTATCTTGTCAGAAAATCGTCTTTATCAATGAATCACTGAATGACTGACTCTTTCTGATGGTTCTGCAGCCGTATCAAAAAACATGCAGATGTTCTGCGCAACATAGTCGACCAAGTAGAATCTTCTTCTTTCTTAGAAGAAGCAAAGAAGAAGGGTAAGGGTGGTGGAAGTCGCAGCATGGGGAGTGACATGGCCAACTTTGACGTTGAACAACCCAGGTAGTGAGTTTATCATTGCTACTATATTCTTTCCAGAGCAGTATCTGACTACATTGGGTTATCTTTTTTGTTTCAAACCTAGCTATGGATATCAAGGATACGAAATCTTCGTCAGAACCCTTGAAAATATGTTTACTGAAGACCCATCTTTGCCGCATCACCTGGACTCAGTCAAAGCGGCACCTCTTACTCCCGATTACTTTATCCGAAGAGTGCTTATCATGGTGTCGTGTTTGATTGCCGAAGATATCAACTTACATAGAAATGATCCTCAGGTTAGGGCGACTGTGGAAGGGAGCCGTGCATTTGGTGCGGCAGTGTTTCCGATGCCAGAGGTATCAATGGTAGCCAAGAAAGTACACAAGCCCGTCGCCCAAAAGGAACCCAAAGTCCAGGCCAAAGCTTCTGCCTCATCAATATCTAGTTTACCAACCATCGCTCAGATCCAAACAGCCGAACAAAAATATTTGGACCAACTTCCTCGAGTCATCATTCCTTTCATCAAGACCGTTTTCAATCCACCAGCTTATGGCAATTGTGGATACCACGCGATTGCCAAAGCACTTGATTGTTATAATGATGAGGCTTATGCCCATGTCCGTCATCATTTGCGCGACAAACTTTTCACTTATTGTCGTGAACACGAGGAGTTGATTTCTAGTCTGCTGGGAATGAAGCCGCATGGGATTAAGACTCGCCGTACAGCTACGGCGCCCAATCCCGCCACGGAAATTGTCGACGACCTGCTTCACCGGCTCGAACCCCAGGGGGAAAAATGTGAAGAAGAGTATTGGATGCGCATGCCTTACTTAGGCTACGTCATTGCCAGTGCATACGAGTGCCCAGTGATCCTCTTCAATCCAACCAAATCAAACTGTTACACATTCTTTCCATATCGTACTCGACCTAATAAGAATGTTCCTATCATCCTTGCATTTGTAAACGGGCATCATTTTGTTAGTTTGGGTTCTGATAAAGGTTTGGTCCCATTTCCAGAAATTTACGGACAGTCCCAGACTTCCACCATCACCAATACTCGGATTCCGGATTGGATTCACAAGTATCAAGTCCAGATGGATCTTTGGGCTCATTGAGATGATAATTAACTTTGTAACTCTATCAATGGATAAATTATCCATGATGTACTTTCATGAACTTATTCATGATGTAATTTCATGATTTCTTTTGTTTGTACTTCATCTTTTTGGTTGTTCTTATGTGTGTTGTGTTCAACTACCTGTAGTTCGTACTCTTGTTATTTTCACTGCTTCTGCAAGTGATGTGTTCTTAGTTTATCTACTATCATGTTTGTATTATGCCTATGCCCCCTTACTTATGCCAATTTAAGATGAATGTTTATGCACCCATTTTCGGCGCGTTCCTCTTGCTCTTAGGAAATCTGAGCTTGAGATAAACAATTGAATCGAATCTCTCAATATTCTTTCCCTGAATGCTCTTTCTGCTGCTTGTTTGACTATTGTTTCTAGATAATCTCTTTGATCATTCAATTTGATCAATGTCAAATCTCTTTCAATCATACCAGGCTACAAGACCACAATCAAGGAAGAAGCCATCAGACTTGAATGAGTTCCTCGACTGCTATCTATTAGCCACCCATCCAAAAAAAAAACAAGTCGCCCCTTTTAGTCGCCCCTTTTGTAAAAAGGGGCGACGAAATGCTTGTCGCCCCCTCTCCGGTCCGACAAGGGGCTACGGATACTTGCCGAGGGGGCGAGAAATAGTGGGATCCTTAAAGAATTTGACTGTTTAGTGAGATGGATTGCTTGTGTTCCCTAAGCAAGCGGTGGCACACTGAAGTCCATCACTGGTAAGAGAGTGTGTTTTTGGGTGACTTGCAAAAGGGCAGGTGATTTATCTTATCAACAGTCTATGTATCTTAGTACTGTCCTACCAGCCACATAATTTACTAATCCGCCTTTGAGGCGTCAGCATCCTACATGGTCATTGGTTTGGGGGAGGCCTAAAAGGTAATGAAATTCTGAGAGGTTGGTTTCAGTTAACCTCTAAATTCTTAACCCTTTTGGACAAGGACAGTGCCTGAGAAGAAGGCTTCTCAACCCATCCCTCACGTGAGGAATGAGAAGTGAGTCTGAGAAGTCAAAGATCCCCAAACTCACCTCTTGTGAGCATCAATTTCACTCTGTAGGCTCTCCTCTCTGGCTCCCCATTCTCTATAGGACTTTCTATGGGTCGTACTCTCTTCCCTTGAGATCATGGTCTTAGGAGGCAAAGGGGTTCCCACTCTCTCTTTGGATTATGTTAACTGTAAATCTTGCTCCCATGCCTGTTACCTTCTTCAGCCGTCAGCAATTGAATATGTCTTGGGCAGGGAATCTGATTAAATTTGATTCTTGTCTATTCTTAGTATGAATATCTAAATGGTAGATAACTTCAGTTCATTCAGTAACTTGATAGTTTCCCTCATCTCCCTTTCATCATACTTTTGAAGGTAAATTTGAAAGGTGTCTGATGACCACCTGCCAGTCTTCTTGACCTCTTCCCTTGTAGCTCCTAGGGTCCATCTGAGCAAGGCGCCCCTGACACAAAAAGAATGGCCAAATATCAGCTTTGTCTTCAATGGTCTGTGGTGGTTCAATATTGTACAATAACGTGTGATCAGTTTGGATTTCCTAGATACCAAGCCTTTCTTGTCATCTCTGTTCATTTTAAAGATTGGGTCTGTTTGTAGGCAAGGGCAAAGATTGTATAAAAGCTTCAAGGCTCTGACCGGGTCAAGACATGATTTTTGGTCTTGTCAGTGTATATATCAGATTTCCCCTGCATTAGCCGTCTTTGCTTCAAGTAGAGTGATTCTGGTGTATGTTCCATTTGGGGCCCATTCCATGTCCTCCCAGGTCAGGAGTAGTTTCTTAGGGTCTTCCAAAACTAATTCCCCTAGCCTGGCGGTTCCCCAAAAGGCAACCAAAGTTATGTTTGCCGCCACTACGCCCTGCTCCTCATCCATATTCACTTCATTTACTATGGTGACTAGGTCAGATATCATGATCCGTGGAAGCTTCTTTTCAATCTCCTGGTGTCTTTCTTCCACCATTTGTGAGGCTTGTTGAAGTCGTTTAATAGATGTTTGGCGCTGTGTGAGTACTCCACTTTGTGAAATATATGCCATGCTTTAATACCTACTAGGTACGTTTTAATTGATCATGTCTTAACCAATTCTTTATCTCCTGTTAACTCTTCTCCTTTCTTAGATAACCATACCAAAAACTGCATGATGAGGTCCATTGATATAGGTAAAAGGTCTTTCCTTTCTACCTTCTTCACTAACAAGAACCTTAGAAGTTTTACTATGGTGGAATTATAGTATTTGAAAGTGCCATCCATCCACGCTCCTCTAAGGAAATATAATCAACTTGATCCCTAAGCCCCCCCAATTGAAGTATTTTGACAGCATTTCAGCTGTACTTATGTTTCAAGGGGGGACCTTATGTGGGACCCTGGCACATCCCAGTTGTGAGTCTCTGGACAAGTCATTTGACTATCCGGATACCCATAGGATGTGCCAATGGTTTTTATATTCCCCTTCTGAGGTCCTCTATTTATACCTTTCAAACTCATCAAAACTCAATCCTTGCAGTTATGTACCATTGGTGCTTCTCAATACGTGCCTTTAAAAGCATAGGTCTAATTTCTAAAAGTATCATGAATTCCTTATTTATGCCTTTCAAAAACTGCTTTTAACAATATATTCATAATTTATAAAACCATTATCATTTGCTACCTGTGCTGCATACATGTAATTTTGTGCTTGCAAAACAATGCCCCAATCTCCTCAAAGTCCATTTCTGCTGTTCTCTACCATTCATGCTTTACAATATGTGCTTCCTAAAAGCATATGCCTAACTTCTACTATCATCTTCTATTGCTTACTTTTGCTTTGCAACAGTTGCTTTTAACAGCAGATTCCTACTCTGTGAAACTATCATCATTACCTATGTGCTGTGTACATATAACATTGTGCTTTTAAAACAATGTCATCAAAGAATATTCACACAATACCCTCAATATAAATGATAAAGGATCGCGCTATCCCAACCCCGCCCCTGTTTGCTATTCAGACCCCCCCAATCCTAAGTCCGCTTAGGTACCCTTAAGCACCTTATGTACTGGACAGCCTCAACCAACAATATGATCTCAGCCTCAGATCGCTTTAAATGTAGAACAATCATCTTAATTGTGATCGATTGATACAGGGTTATCAAGTCTGAAACCTCGAAATGTAATCATGAGATTTTTCTTCTCAGTTTTCAATCTCACATTATGAGCTGGCCTGAAATAAGCTATAAGGCTCTGAAGTTGGATGAGAGTCGTTGTTTTTTTTAAAACAAGGCGAGTAAGTATGTGATCAAATATAACAATCTTAACTTGAGAAAACAGATGTAGCATAAGATTTCAGCAGGATTGAACAGGACCGACTAATCTTGATAACTTTGAGTGAACAAAGATGATAAAGATCACATAATTAGTGAGAAATTGATTGAGTGATTGATTAACCAAAAAAATCATTGATTGTAATTTACTAAGGATGGACATCGAGCAAATTTAACGCTAATTAGTGCAAGTATATCGTTGGTTGAGGCTGTCCAGTACGTAAGGTGCTTAAGGGTACCTAAGCGGACTTAGGATTGGGGGGGTCTGAATAGCAAACAGGGGGGGGTCGGGATAGCGCGTTCCATGATAAATTGTTTTACTACACATCAAACATGTTTCTCAATGGCTTTTGATAGCCTGATACAATTCTTCATTTATTGAGAACACAAATTGCAATACCTGCAATGTCATGCATTTAAAACTATGCTGTTAAAAAGCATTCATCCTCTTCATTTGTCACAGAATAATCAAATGTCTCAACATGCACACTAAGACTTACTTTGCAATATTCTTCAATAACATCAAACAACTTGTCCATCTTTAGGAAAACATATCCAATCTGTCTTTTGAAAGCAATATTCATTGGTATGCTTTAGCACTGGCTTTAAGCAATTTAATCAACGTTTCAACACCACATTTGGTACATTCTGTTATCCCTTTGAGCTAATTTTCTCAACCCTCCATATCTTCAACCCCATTCACTCCCACTTAATCTTTTTATTGTTGTAATACTATATGCTTTTCTCTATATCCCATTATAGAAGTACAACTTATGTGATATTTGCATTCCATCATTATTGAAGACCACCACATCTCCCATAACGTGATGTCAAGCTGCATGTTGCTGTGTTGACCACAATGTTTACCAATGAGATTCAACATATTGTCTCTGTAGCCTTATTATTAAAAAGCACATAAAAAGTTTCCATAAGCGGTAGTGTAGACAACACCACAGTATTTTTCCTCATCTCTCCTCCAGCACTTTTGACTCTCTCTTTGACATCAATCTACTCTCCAGTTCCTTAATATTCACAACCAATCAAACATGTCTACCCTTCTGGCTGCACCTCAAAAGAGAGGATGTATATTGACATATTGTAACTTGCTGTGGTCAAGAAATTTTTTAAAGGGTTGTAATTGTTGCTGCATGGTTGGATGTGTATCATTATACACCCATATCCATTGCAAAACAAAAAAGACACCTATGTTCTACAAGATGTTGAGCAATATATTGTTTGAACCATTTCAATAAATCTATGTACTCTGAAGCCTATTTGTGATACATAAAATGAGCTTAATTGTATAATTGTGATAATATCTCCATTGAACACCCAAATAGTTGGATGAAATTGAGCTTACTGAGAGTCTTCAAAGTTCACCTTAAATTGGTGTTATGCTGATATTGTGGACCTGATTAGAGTTTAACATAGTTCCATAAATAATTCAATATAATGAAATGGTGGTTTGCAGGACACATCAGGGCTACCCATCCAAATAACTCTTCATTTTAACTGACTATTTTTCCCCGTGTACTTATAATTACTCTTAATGAGAGCCCTTGAAGACAGCAATGAGGTAAGATGTTAGGAGATCATAGGTATTCGATCTCAAATTCTTCAAAGTGTGAGGTCTAAGGTCTTGAAGTAAGAAGACATTTTGAGCTCATGAATCAAAAACTGTTTGCTTACTATGGGATTGTAATCAGTATGATGTAGTGTAATTGCTGTGCTCGCAGTGTCAGCCCTGAGTACTACACCATAGTACCAATGGGCAGCTTATACTAATGGAAACATTCAAAATGATAATTACAAATTAAGACTCAGTCTCAAGAGTCAAGTTACATATGAAATTGCATATGTATCATGTGCATAAATGATATGAAAGAGTTTGTATGTACACAACTTTCATATAACCAAAAACTACATATATTTCACAGCTGTAACACATATGTAACAGCTGAAAGAGACTAATAAAGCAATAGTAACAGTATTGCTCTGATAAACCTAAACTTGAAACCACAATCTGAACAAACCTGTAGTGTGAAGGAATTCCAAGGTTCAGACTATAAAATCCTTGAAGATCCAATCATTTGTAAAGACATCACATTATCATACAACAACTTTACAAATAGCTTTATTCATTTCCTTAGAACCTTTAAACTTTGCTTATCATAAATACAAAGTTTAAAGGCCTGATTCTAAGACTTTTAGAACTTCGACTTTGTCTCTTGTTGCTCATATTGTGTGTTCAAATCCATCTTAGTTCCTGATCAGACTGCATAATCAGTAGAACTTGTAATATCCATTTGTGGAATTATACCTCAGGAAGTAGTCCTTGAGTATTGCTTAAATCAGACAAGGGATCATTCTGATATAAGAAACTCTAAACCTACAGGGAACCTCTATTAGTCAGAGTGTAAAGTTCCCATTGTTAAGATAGACTTTAACACTACCTCAATTGATCATTCTTTGTACAAGAAGTGATTCAATGTAGGATTGGGGACTGTGTATCAGTTTGCTCTTAATAAATTATTGTGAACAGCAAAATAATTCCTTATAATTCCAGGGCTAGAACCATTGTTCAAAGGTCAACTAACTGAAGTCTTGAGTTGCTTATTTCGAGTATAGCTTCAGAGCCCAACTGCATACCTGCTCAAACTTGTATATTGTAAGCTCTACAAGGTCAATAGAAGTTAATTGAACTTCCATGTCCTTTTTTTAGTGGCACTAATTGCCTAACAGAAGCTAGTAGGCTCCCGCGCAGTGTGCAGACTGTAGGCCTGATTTACAAATGAACAATGACTGTCTATATTTACTGGATTCATATAGAATCAAGGGTGAATGTGCAACATGTGTACAAGATGTCTGTTCTCCATGCCACCGTAGTATAGCACAGATATGGCCTTTTCATTGGATGCAAGAAATCTTCCCAAGAAAAAATGGAGGCCTGACAAGAATAGTTTGTCTTCTGCATTGTTGTGAGGAAAGACTGGAATGGAGGTGAATGGGGGCATCATTCCTGGTCTCAATGTCACAATGCTGGTCACTCCACAGGGATTCTGGTTTATACAATGGTTGTGTCGCGTCTAAAGGCTTGTGTCAATAAGGATACTTATTGAGCAAGGAAACCAACATGCAACAATGATGAAATCAATGTGACCAGTTGATTACATATGTTTTACATATGTAGGACAGCGCCTAGCAATAGTAATCAAATGGAAAGATAGCAAAAAGAATCAAATCCGTGGCTACTAACTCTAAAAGGGCTCAAGATAACTTTTAAGGGCTTTTATGAGATGATATGGACGGGTTGATTGATTGGTAAAGCTATTGTAACTTGATTGGATATTGTAAAGGATGAAGAAAAAAAGAAGAGACAAGATCAAGGGTTTATATACCCACAAACAAAAAGAATATGTGCCCATAATGATGAAATATTTCTATAAAAAAAGGTTCACTGTAGGGAATAAATCCTGTGAACAACTAGTATGTGATCTGTAGATTATCTAATAAGAGCTTCACAAATAGATGTGCATGTGTAATTATCTAGTTTAGAATGTGTAATCTTCAATCCCATCAAACCCTGATTCACCTGTGTGAAATATTTACTTAACAACCCTTTCTTTTAGCACGTGAACCCTAGACATCTCTGTCTCATAGCTTTCTTATTTGGGTGTGAAGGTCATTTATCATCCTCACAGACTCGTCTCCATTGGGATGGTCCTGAAAAAACCATATTTTTTGTATACTTCTTCATGTGGGTAAGGACCTTTTATCCTACCTGCCTTGCCTTGGTGAAAGAAGTGGATATGGAGAATGAAAAAGAGGTGGTAGCTGCGACAATTGCATTGGTTGCCTTAGAATTGATATTGGAAGACCCAAAGAAGCTGCTCCCAACCTGGGAAGCCGTGGAATGGGGGCCAAATGGGTTGGATCTCAGGATTGTGCTCTTTGAAGAAAAATTGGCTCAGCTGGGCAAAATTCAATACATACATTTACAAAATCAAAAATCGAGCCTCAATCCGGTTAGAGAATTACAACTCCTATATGGTTTTTGACCTTGTTTGTCTACCAACCAGATCTTTGCGATAAAAGGTCCAGTTTTCAGGAAATTGAAATTTATCAAACACTATTGTACCATCCTGAACCGCCACAGACCATTGAGAAAACAGCTAATGTTTGGTCACTCCTTTCGCATTGGTGGCGCATTGCTCAGGTGGAACCTGGGAGCTGCAAGAGAAGAAGTTAAAGAAAGTGGCAGATAGACATTGATGCCCATAAGATCTACAATTGTAGGTATGACAAAAGGGAAATGAGAGAGACAGTCAATATATTGAAGGAATTGAAATTCTAGACAGTACAAACATTTCATGCTGGAACATTGACAGAAATATGTATGAATTGAACTTGAGTTCAGTCTCCACCTCTGGAAAATCCATTCATTACAGAAGGGGAGATGCCCATTGAGTGGGTAAGATTTCCACAAACAACTACACCAGGGGGTAAGCATCCCCAGCCCTTGTAGGTTCCCAAAACGCTTCCAAGAAACGTGTTTGGTCCGGTTCTGTTGTGGTAAATGGTAAGGATCTCTCTTTATTTGAACAAATATATATTTAAAATTTCTTAACAATATAAAAACATAATTGTAAGTAAATAAAACAAATACGAGAAATAAAGAAATATAAAATACCTTAACAATATCTACACTAGTAAGAGTCAACTTTATAACAATAAAATTAAATCAAACAATATAATTGAAAAGGAATCTGATTTTGAAATAAGAAATAAGATTAGACAATTTTCCCAATGACACACATTTCGTAATAATAAGATCATAAATTAGAAATGTTAAATACCTCCTTCCTAGACAATAAGAGTTGAGTTTGATTCAAAGTAAAGCCTTATAGTTGAGGAGGTTGTCGTGTAGAATTGAGTTTAAAATAGAACAAAAAATAAAAATATAACTAACTAATAAAATAGAGTAAGAGAAGAATGAAAGAGATTTATTTTTATGATTTAGTCGAATTAATAATTCTTATGAAGAGATCAAAAAGAAGAGAAATGAATAAGAGAAAGAGAGAGATCAAATAGAAAAACATATCTATGATGTCATGCTATGTGCATAACATTATTATATAATACTTTAATATGTAATGCGATTTGATCATGCCATAACACTTCCCCTAAATCGCAATACGGATTAATATCCAACACCCCCCCTAAATCATAACACGGCCATCTTCAATTGCTCAAGAGCAATTCGATGTTTTGAGGTACCTAAACTTTTGGTTAAAACGTCGGCTATCATATCTTCAGATGGAACTTGACGAATTGACATAAGATTCTTCATAATTAAATCTCGAAGATATTGATATCGAACTTCGATGTGCTTGGAGTTAGGATTTAATTGCGCCTCTTGACTAATAGTAACAGCACCAGTATTATCATTAATCATTAAAGGCGGTTTTGATAGTTTGATATTTAAACTATGCATTAAGATAGACATCCAACGAAGTTGTTTCGCACATTTATTAGATGAAATGTATTCAGCTTCAGTGGTTGATTGAGCTACTACAGATTGTTTTTTCGTAGTCCAACTGATTGGATTACCATAGAGAGTGAGAGTAAAACCAGAAGTCGATTTCTTGGTGACAAAGGAAGTAGCGTAGTCAGCATCAGCCCAGCCGCAGAGTTCAGGTTGAAGTTGATCTGATCTTTGATAATGCAATCCAAGGGAGATAGTGCCTTTGAGATAGCGAAAAACGTGACAAATAGCAGCCCAATGGAATGTATTTGGATGGGAGGTGAATTGAGAGAGGAGATTGACTGTAAAAGCAAGATCAGGACGAGTGTGAAGTGCTAGGTGATTGAGCATACCGACTGCTTGTTGACAAATAAGAATCTTGACGGGGTCACCTTGAGTGGCAACAATCGCATGAATATTCGCTGGAGCAGGAGTTTTGATAGAATTACAATCATCCATCTCAAAACGTTGAAGGGTCTTTCTAGCAAAATCAGACTGATGTACGAATACTGAACCATCATCTTTCCAGTCTAAACTGTAGCCTAAATGTTGAGTAGGCTTCTCCTTGACCTTCAACGTAAAGTGTTTTCGCATATCATCAAACAATCCTAAAATACTTTCTCGATTCTTGCAAACCACGAATCCGTCATCTACGTGAATGTGCAATAAAATAGTTTTATCTTGACTATGAAAAAGAGACTCATCACCTTGTGAGGGTACCATTCCGGAAAAAGCTAAAACTTCAACGAGTTTGGCTTTCCATTGTCTAGGCGCTTGCTTGGTGCCATAGAGTGATTTGTACAATAACCACACCCAACTTTCTTTCCCAACTTCTTCAAAACCACTTACTTGAGTGACATAGATCGGTGCATCAATCAATCCTTCGAGAAACGCAGTTTCGATGTCGAATTGAAATACATAAAGTTTATTTTGAACCGCTATAACCAGAAGAAGTTTAAAAGACTCATTTCTAGCTACAGAAGCGTAGGTTTTGAAATAATGAATACCTTCATCCTGATCATTTCCTAGACACACCCATCGTGCTTTATAGCGCGATACCTCACCAAATTCATTAAGCTTCTTCTTCAACAACCACATACCTCCTATGATTTTATCGTCAGATGGAGGTGGAACTAAAGTACCAGTCTCTTTTGATATCAAAGAATTGAATTCACTAGCCATAGCTTCTTTCCATTTTGGAGCTTCTTCAGGATTGTTAAGAGCGTTCTTTGCCAATCTTAACAAAGGGACGACTTAAGGTATAAGTCCATGAACAAGTTATGAGCCTAAGGGAGATAAACCCATAAGTTGTGAGCCAAACGAAATTTCAGAGGAAGGAAATTTCGGCAACACAACTCTTACTCTCTCACAAAAATCAACCTTAATTAAATCAATATATATTGAATAATAAAAGTTTTTATATTAAACAGACACATACGACTATAGGATAATTTTTAGAAATGTCAGACTTCGGAGAAGAATTAAGACAAGCACAGGAGAAAGTAAAAGCGGCAGGCTTGAAAATGAAGAAGAAGGAACAAACACCAAGACCAAGTGGGGCAAGAACAAGAAGTCAGTCGAGGAACAAGGAAGACGCAAAGAGAGTAGCGACGGAAGAAAACGACAAAGAGACAGAAGAAGAAGAAGATGAGGCAGAGGAAAACGGAAAAGACAAAAAGAAGAAGGAAAAGGAGAAAGAAGAGGAGCAAGGAGGAGAAGAGATAGAGGTAGGAGGGGAGGTAGACGAGGTAGAAGAGGAGGAAAACGTCGATGAAATAATCTGGCAGAGTAAGTCTCGCGTCAAGCATACAGCATAGACCCAAAAAAACCCCAATCTCTCAGGACCTTTCCTTTTAACCCCCCCCCCCTTTTTCAATTTCAATCCCAATGTCCCAATTCCCATCCCTCTTTTCCACTTTCCTTTTTTATCTGTTGATGGCACGGAAAGACAAGAGATGAGAGAAGAGAAGATGCCAGTGGAGGCAAGGAGCAGAAATAAGATGCCAGTGGAGGCGGAGAAGGAGCAGAAAGCCAGTGGAGGCATGAAGTGGAAGTGGAAGCCAGTGGAGGCAAGAAGAAAGCCCGAAGGGTTAGAGAAGAGATGATGTAAACGAGATGAGAAACCAGAGAAAGAAGTGGAAAGACGTACGCTGATAGTCGATTCCCTTCACACAGACCTAAGAGAGATGTCGAAAGAAGAAGCGATGAAGATGTGGTGGGACCAGATAGCGTACGAGTATGAGAAAGGTCATATCACACGAGCGGACGGAATGCTGAGAGGTTTCACGTTAATGTACGGTGAGAAGCGACCCGATGAGGGAGAAGAGGATAACGCAGAGCGTAATCGATCACCAGGGAATGAAATCGCAAAACGACCAAGAACAGCCTCCTTAATAGGAGGAAGAGAGGAAGAAGGAAATGAAGGAGAAGGAGAGATAGAGAGGGGTAGATCCCCAACGAGGAAAAGAGATAAGAAGGAGATCAAAGAGGTAGATGCTGGAAGAGTAGAGGGAGAAGGAGAGATAAGAGAAGAGTCAGGTAAGTACATGAGGAAATCTTAAGAAGAGCCAGTAAACAACTGACAGAATCAATACCAAAAACAATACAACCAGACACGGAGGGAGGAATAACCTTGATGATCGGTAAAGAGATAAAGTCCGGAACAACAATGGCACTGTCGCCTTACCTAGAGAATAGAATGAAGACACTAAAAGCATACGTACCCCTGACGGTGTTCGAAGCGGGATGGATCGAAAGAGACAACCGACAAGTCGGAAAGAAGAGAGTGAAGACACTGAAAGAACTACAGGAAGACGATTCGATAGCAACGTACTCCGGATTGATACCGACGGAAGAACTCCTGATGACGTATGGGTTCTGGACAGACGCGATAGATTTGTTCATAAAATACATAGAAGAGGAGTATAACAGACCCAAGGCGGCGGAGATGTTCAAAAGACATAAGATAAATGTCGTAAAGATAAAGAGAGTGACGAGATGCTGGATGGTGGCCTTGAGGTACTGTATGAAGGTGAGGATGTTAGTAATGACAGTGAAAACCGGAACAGGAGGGAGGAGAGAGATGGCTGACGCAGGGTGGTGGCACGAAGACCTACTGAGGGAAGCAAAGGAGGAAGCGGAAGCGAACGATGAGAGGAGATACCAGGAGAATCCGTACGTGAACGGGGGCGAGAAGTGGAACATCGACCCAACTACAGGAGCGATGAAGACGACAACCAATGGGTTCATACAAAACGTAAACAGAAGTGAGTAACAAGGAAAGAAAAAAGAGAAGAGGAAGGAATCAAAAACTGACCGACCATGTGATGTACCAAGTAGGTGTGAACAGAGGGAGAGTCAGAGGATTCGGGTTGAGAGGAAGAGGCGCCAACACTAATCAGGCAGCGACAGCCGGAACGTGGAGCCAGGGCATAAATAGAGGCAGAGGAATGAGCTGGAGAGGTGCAGGCTGGTGGGCGATGAGAGGTAGAGGTGCAAATGGAAGCCCCTTGGAGCCTGCGGGAGGAGGAGAAAAATCAGCGTAAGTAAGAGAAGTGATAAAGGATACGTACTTGATAAAAGAAATAAATAGAAATACTTACTATAGATATTGAAATGCATACAAATGATTTAGTGTGAGAAAAGAGAACCAAGTGATCCAGGAGAGAGAGGGGAGAGTAACGAGAGAAGTAAACAGAGAGAAGGGAGAGAGTAGAGAGAGCACAGAAGCTGCAACCCGAGCGAAAAGAGAAGAAAGAGAGGTGGAAGGCGGGGAGACCAGAACCACGGAGACAAACAGCGAAAGAAAGAGCGGTGGAAGGAGCAAACCATCGCTGAGCGGAAGGTCCTACGACTGGACAGAAACAGTATGGAGACAAAGAGCCATCAAAGGAACAAGGGAAGAAGAATGGTTAGATAGGATACAAGAAGCAGAAGAAGAAGGAAATAGAAATTATGAAGAAGAGGAAAGAAACGTACCAGAAGAAATAGAAGTAGAAGAAGAGAAAGACGAGGTAGAGGAGGACGCCAGAGAATGGACGGAAGAAGAGGAACAATACCCAAATAGACGTAACTGGCCGGATACAGTGAAGTGCGAGATGGACATAAATGAATGGGGGAAAGAACTGAAGAAGTGGAACCTGGAAGACAAACACGGGTATGTGGTAGAAGGATTCAGGACTGGATTCAGCCAAGGAATACCGCAACACGATATAAAGGGGAGGAAATTTTACTCACCACAGAATCACGCAACATCCGAGGAGAATGTGAAAGAAATAAGGAGGAAGTTGATAAAGGAACTGAAGGCAGGAAGGATGCACGGTCCGTTCACAGAAGAGGAAGTGCTGGAGAAGGTGGGGTTCTTCAGAACAAGCCCTATGGGCGTAGTGATAAACGGAGACGGGACAACAAGAATTATAAACGACCTATCGTACCCAAGAAGAGACAATGAAGTAATGTCAGTAAATTCGTTAGTAGACAAAAGAGAATTTGAGACAAGTTGGGATGACTTTAACAGGGTAGCATCATTCTTCAGTACCGTCCGAGAAGAGGTCGAACTTGGGATATTTGACTGGGAAAAAGCATATAGACAAATACCTACGGTAATGAACCAATGGAAATACTTAATGATTAGAACACCAGAAGGATGGATACTAGTAGATACCAGGGTGTCGTTCGGAGGAGTAGCAGGTTGCGGGAGCTTTGGAGGACCAGCAGACGCCTGGAGAGCAATCATGAAAGAGAAGTTCAAGTTTTTGGAGGTCTTTAGGTGGGTCGACGATAACCTATTTGTAAGACGGAAAGGAGAAAAAGTGGAGATGGAAGAAGTGGTCGAGGCAAGTGCAAATCTAGGTGTGAGAACGAACGAAGGGAAATACTCGAGCTTTGCAGAAGAACAGAAATTTATAGGGTTCATCTGGAACGGGAAAGAGAAGTCAGTAAGATTACCAGAGAGAAAGAGGCAAGAAAGGATAGAACAGATAGAAGCAGTATTAAGAAAACAGACTCACCATTCCTTTAAAACGATAGAAAAATTAGTAGGGAGACTGACACACGTCGCAATGATGCTACCCCAGATGAGGTGCTTTTGTGTAGCAATCTACCACTTCATGGCATCATGGAAGAACAAGATGGCGATCAGGAATTTACCAAGACAGGTCAAGATAGACTTGGAGGAATGGCGAGAGGTGCTAGCGAAGTTTGAGAATCGTAAGTTGCTTCCACGGAAGGGCATGGAGAATATCGGCTGGATAGGAGACGCGTCGACGGATTACGGTATAGGAGTGATAGTCGGAAAATACTGGGGACAATGGAGGTTGAAACAGGGCTGGAAGGAAGTCGACGAGAACGGGATCAAGAGAGGGATAGCATGGGCTGAAACAGTCGCCGTAAGGATGGGGTTAGAAATGGTGAAGCAGTTGTTCGAAACACGTGGTAGACGGTTTTTAGTCCTAACAGACAACACGACCACGGAGGCAGCAGTACGTAACTACAAGTCAAGAGATAGGTCAGTTAACGAAGAGTGGAAGAAACTACAGAAGAGATTGACTTACTTAGACTGCGAAATCGAAGAAAGACGAGTCCGAACAGGAGACAATAACGCAGACGCCCTATCCAGAGGGAAGAGAGGAGAGAAGCTTATATACTTTAAAATCGAACCAGACATCCCAGAAGACCTAGTTACCTTATTGGAAAATCAAGAGTGGTCTGATTAGTAAGAATGGACTTTGAAAAGAAAATCAAGAAAGAGGAAGAAGTGGAGGGGAAGGAATTGGTTACAGACCATTTGATCAAAGGAGCATGGGCACCAAAGACGATGAAAGGATACAGTAGCGCGGTATCAAAGTTTAAATCGTACATAGAGAGCCTAGATAGAGTATTCAGTTACGAAGAACCGATGAAAGTGGAGGACGTATACGGATTCGTCGTATGGGCCGGAGCGTCGGAGGCGGAGAAAGGAGTCGCACCGAGCAAAGAACTAAAGGCGAAAACGATAGCAAAATACCTAGCGGGATTGAGAGCGTGGCATATGGCGAAACACCACGAGGAACCAAAGCTGGATAAGCAGATGGTGGACTGGTTGTTAAAGTCGACAGAGAGAGCAGAGGAAAGAAGGAGCCTGATGAGAGAGGAAGTGAAGATCGAGAAGAAACCGATAACCGTGAAGAAACTGTTCGAGATGGTAGTAGGTCTGCATGGAGAGTCGGAGGCACACGACCTCGCGACCGTGATAGCGCTAGTAGCCTTCTGGGGGATGGCGAGGCTGGGAGAAATACTAAGAGAGACGGCCGAAGAAGGAGCGATAAAAGTAGAAGACCTAAGCTTCGAGACGGGTAATAAAGGGAAGGTCGCAGTGCTGAGATTGTGGAAAGCAAAGACAGCGAAGCCAGGAACTGCTCAAACAATAAGGTAAGTAAAAAGAACGAATAAGAAAGAGTTGAGAAGGAAATACGTAGCTGATGAGGGAGACCTTTTATAGATTGGCAGAACAACACTCAGTACTTGACCCAGTCGCAGCACTAGAAAGACTATTGAGGAAAGCACACCCAAAGAAAAGCAAATCGGATTTACTATTCACGTACCTGGAGGAAGGGAATAGGGTGACGTTAACCAAAGCAAGATTCACGAAACTGATGGAAGGAGTGTGGGGGAAAGTCGGAGTAAGAGAAGGAGAGTGGTCAGGGCATTCTTTCAGAGTAGGCGGAGCATCGCTAAAATATAATCTAGGTTGGGAGAAAGAAAGGATAATGATCGATGGAAGATGGAAGTCCGGGGCGGTGGAGAGTTACCTGAAAGAATACTCAAAGGAGGAGAAGGAGGAAACGAAGGAGTTCATGTGGTTGATAGATAGACGGAACGGTTTAAAAAATTAAAGATAAGAGGAGAGACTCACAGGGAAAAAGGGTATTAAGTTAGAAGAGAGAATAAGAATATACATATATATATTAACTTAAAAAGAGAGGGCGAAAATATAAGATTAAGAGAGAGAGAGAGAGAGGATAAATATGAGTAAGCGAGAAAGAGAAGAGAGAGGAGAGTAAGGCCCGAGCAGAGTTTTGGGGGGTTACTCAACGAGTTGAGACTCTACACGAGCCTCACCCATAAAGGGAGGTGTGAGTAACCCCAAAAACTGATCGACACACAAACAAAGATCGGCGGTGACGTCAGAAGGCATTATACCATGACGCAAACAACCGCCGACCGGGGCCCGGGCTCCCCCGTACACACCGTGGCTCAGCCTATAAGATATAGGACGAGGCAGGTAAAAGAAAATAAGTTATGTACAAATGTAAATAAAGAGACTACATTTGTACATAAGATATAGGGAAAATTATCCAAATAATTAGGCAATATAACTTAGAGAATGGATTGCCAATCTTAACAAAGGGACGACTTAAGGTATAAGTCCATGAACAAGTTATGAGCCTAAGGGAGATAAACCCATAAGTTGTGAGCCAAACGAAATTTCAGAGGAAGGAAATTTCGGCAACACAACTCTTACTCTCTCACAAAAATCAACCTTAATTAAATCAATATATATTGAATAATAAAAGTTTTTATATTAAACAGACACATACGACTATAGGATAATTTTTAGTACCAACCCACCCACCCAGCTGGGCCAAAGATCGGCGGTGACGTCAGAAGGCATTATACCATGACGCAAACAACCGCCGACCGGGGCCCGGGCTCCCCCGTACACACCGTGGCTCAGCCTATAAGATATAGGACGAGGCAGGTAAAAGAAAATAAGTTATGTACAAATGTAAATAAAGAGACTACATTTGTACATAAGATATAGGGAAAATTATCCAAATAATTAGGCAATATAACTTAGAGAATGGATTAAGCTTACATCAATGGTGAGATTAACTTCGAGTTGTTCTTCAATTTCTTCATCAGGATTTGTTGACTTCTTACGACGAGTAGTTTTCAGAATATTTGATGAATCTATTTTTGAAGATATATCTTTGACGGCTTTCTCTTGATAAGGAACATAAGCATAATGAGATTTCTTCGTAGGATGAGTAGATGAAGACTGAGTGATAACAGGAGGTGGCTGAATAGATTCAGATGGAATTGAGGGAGAGGAAGACCCAACTGGAGTATCCTGAATAGAAGGAAAAGTTGGTTTCTTCACAGGAGTCACATGAATCACAACATTCTCTGACTTATAAGTGATTTTTCGATTTGGCAATGTTTCGACAGGTTTTTTGAGAGAAGATTCAGAGGAGTAAGAAAAATTTAAAGGAGTAGGAGAGTAATCTCTACTTATAACAATATGACGATTTTTGAGATTTAAAAATCTTCCTCCATCAGAGAAAGGTTCATAACCTAGAAAAAGCATGGAAGTTGAAGGTGGTTGAACTTTAGAGTCTTGCTGTTGACGCACAAACACCTTCAGACCGAAAGGAATCAATGTAGTGAGTTTTCTGATTGGCTCAATAGATAAATTCAAGTTGCTGAGAACACTGACCGGCGAGACCCATTTTAAAGGTTTTGAAGGTAAGATATTAATTAACTGAGATGCATATCGAGCAGCTTCATCCCAATAATTGATAGGAACAGTCGATTGAGCAAGAATGCATCGAATTTTAACTAATAAAGTCTGATTAAATCTTTCAGCTAGACCATTTGTTTGAGGAGAGTCGCGTGGTCCTTGCTCGATAGAAATTCCAAGACGAGCGAACTCATTAAGAAGAAACGATGAAGTAAATTCACCACCACGATCAGAATGAAAATAAGCTGGATTCGAACCAGTCTTGGATTTAATTTCAGCGATGTAATGAAGGATTCGATTTGCAGATTCAGATTTCTTCTTCAATAAATAAATTCTATTAAATCTTGAGAAGTCATCAATTAAGACTAAAACATATTTAATTCCAGTGCTGGTTATTGGAGTAATTTGAAGTAAGTCAGAATGAATCTTTTCGAATGGCCTAGTTGCACTAGGAATTGGATTTGAATGAGGAGATGATTTGAGCTTGCAACGAGTACAAATGAGACAATTAGAGCTATTGATGACATTAGAATTTTTAATGTCATTAAGTTGAAGAAACTTTTTGAGATAAATGTCAGAAGGATGACCTAAGATGATGTGCCAATCTTTAGGCTCGAGAAGATTAACCTCTTCAACAAGATTCGAAGTAGAAGTTCGCTTGGATACGTATAGATCACCTTCACGATAAAAGCGAAATATAATCTTTTCACCAAATCGAACTTGAATTTTACAATTGGTATGAATTATATTCAGACCATGATCTTCTAGTTGAGTAGTCGAGATGAGATTTCTAGGTCCTTGTTCAGAATAGTAAACAGGATGAATGATGATTCCTCCAAAGTTCAATTTACCAACATGAGAAATTGCAACAGAACCACCATAAGTGTTCAAGGTTTTATTGATTAAAACCGGATCAATAAGTAATTTGAGATTATTGACAGTTGATTTAGTTGCTCCAGAATCATAGACGAGTTGAAATTTCTCATTAGAAATATAATTAACAGTTTCAGTGAGCATAAATCCTGTATCTTCAATACTTTCTTGCGATGATTCGACTTGATCAGCTTGTTCATCTTCAGAATCTGAGGTGTCTTGAACATGATTAGCTTCAGAAGACTTCTGTTTAGATAAGTGTTGAGCAACCAATCTAGCTACCTTCTCATCTATGGATTCGAAGTTCTTGACAAACGGTTTCTTAGTGGTGACAATATTTTTTGGATTAAACAAAGATGATTTCGAAGGAGGAGACTTGTTACCAGCTTTCTTTCCTTTAATTTTGTTATAATTGACAACTTCGTGCTCTTGAGAATCTCGACGATTATGTTCCATAATCATTCTGTCATAACAAGACTCGAGTGTGAAAGGTTTGATATCCCAAGAATTTTGAATGAGAGGAGTAAGTTCTTCGTCGTCATTAAAACTAATAAGGAAAAGAATAGCAGCAAGCTGGATAGAAATAGTAAGAAGAGGAGGAGTAGTAGCTTCAAGAGAAGCAGATAGCGAAGTATAGACAGAGGAGAAAAGATCACAATGTTCTTGAATAGATGATCCAGGAACATATCGAATAGACATCCATTGTTGAACTTTCATACCTATCATAAGAATAGAATTAACACCACAAGCTTTGGATAAAGAATCATAAGCATTGATAAAACTATTATTATTTCTAATGAGGACAGGTTGAAGTTCATTAGAAACAGTTTCGAATAGCTTGTTGATAGCCCAAGCATTTTTTCTTTTAAAGGTAGATTTATCTTTATTGTCTTCAATCCATTTTCTATCTAAAAGATCATCATATCCTTTACTAACTAAAATGTTATTGAAACGAATCTTCCATTGATGCCAATTCTTTCGATTAAGTTTGGCGATCTTAGTTTTGTTTGTATCACGAGTATCAGAATCGGATGAATCGTCATTCTTCCCTGCCATAATAGTAGGAAGTGACATGATTATCGATCGTTCTATAAACTACGAATGCAGAAATTTAAATATAATTTGTCAAGAGGAGCCTCTCGCTACCATGTGGTAAATGGTAAGGATCTCTCTTTATTTGAACAAATATATATTTAAAATTTCTTAACAATATAAAAACATAATTGTAAGTAAATAAAACAAATACGAGAAATAAAGAAATATAAAATACCTTAACAATATCTACACTAGTAAGAGTCAACTTTATAACAATAAAATTAAATCAAACAATATAATTGAAAAGGAATCTGATTTTGAAATAAGAAATAAGATTAGACAATTTTCCCAATGACACACATTTCGTAATAATAAGATCATAAATTAGAAATGTTAAATACCTCCTTCCTAGACAATAAGAGTTGAGTTTGATTCAAAGTAAAGCCTTATAGTTGAGGAGGTTGTCGTGTAGAATTGAGTTTAAAATAGAACAAAAAATAAAAATATAACTAACTAATAAAATAGAGTAAGAGAAGAATGAAAGAGATTTATTTTTATGATTTAGTCGAATTAATAATTCTTATGAAGAGATCAAAAAGAAGAGAAATGAATAAGAGAAAGAGAGAGATCAAATAGAAAAACATATCTATGATGTCATGCTATGTGCATAACATTATTATATAATACTTTAATATGTAATGCGATTTGATCATGCCATAACACTTCCCCTAAATCGCAATACGGATTAATATCCAACATCTGTCAGGTGAAAGGGTGACCATTTTGGAAACCCTTTTGTCCCTGTTTCAGGAACTTCACACATGTCAGGAACCAGAGTGTGTCCATTACTAAGACCACATTGATTTGGTTGCTTTTGACATGGATTGATATCAGAGTCAAAAGCAACCAAAACTAATTGCAATTGGTCACCAAAACTGCTTGCAATTGGTGTACAGAAAGAAGACTGACATAACACACACAATCAGCACCAAATTTTCGTACCAAATGATATAATTTCTCCAGACTGATTGCAAAGCCCGGACATGATGGCTTCATGAAGAATGATATACACTATTGTAACTATTGTTGAAAGCCAAATTAGTTGTATAAGAATATTTGTAAGTTTATGATCACAGCTTGCTCATGCATGCTATAAACGCATAAGCTCAGCACATTGATTTGGAGTAGTCCAACTCATGGACTACATGATAGGTTAAGGTTCCAAAGCAGAGTCTTATTTGTTCAATTAATTCTGTTGGGAATTATCCTGAAGGCCTCACTCACACTGGTTGTAACAAAAAGAATAAATCAAGTTGGTTTGACACCAAATATGCAACAACTGTTTGTTCCTTCCATGTGAAATTGAAGCTCACAATTTTGAATTTCACATAGAAGAATTGATGGCCCAGTGGTAAAAGCAACACTCTAGTGAATATTTTAGATCCTGGCTGGATCACTTTATTTTTGACATTATCCATGTTCCAGGGGCGACCTCTGTTATTTCTCAGTAACTGCTTGGGAGACCAGAAGCCAAACACTTCTGTGGTTTCTCAAGGAATGTTCCGGAAACATATCAAAAGGTGACTGCAACATCCAGAGGCACATATTCAATTTGGTTCCCTGCAACCTGATTCTTTTGGTGAAGGGAACCGGTGTGGTGATCAGAATGGTCCAAATAAAATTTATTTTTTATTTTCAAATTTTATTTTTATTTTTCTCTATTTTATTATTAATTTTTTAATTTTTTTAATTTATTCATTTATTTATTTATTTATTTATTCTAGAAAAATTACTTCATATTAATTAATTATGAATTTTATTTTTTTATAAATTATATTTTTTATTTTATTTACTATTTATTTTATATTCATTTAATCTATTTTTATAATTTTAATTTTATCTATTTTATTTTTTATTTTATTTCATTTTTTACATCTCGAAATTATTTTATTTTTTATATTTACAAATTTATATTCATTTATTAAATTTATTTTTATTTTTATTTTTATTTTTATTTTTCTTTAATTTAATTTGATTGATTTTTATTGAATTTATTTTTATTTTTTAATTTTTATTTTTATTTTTATGGGTTATGTGATAGGTGTTATGTGGTAATGGAGGAATTGAAGCAAAATTTCGAAATTATGGGTTTTTGGGTGTAGTGTAGTGTTATGTAATATGAGGTTATGACATGTGTACAGGTTTGAAGTTGAAATTTCGAAATTATGGGGTTTAAGAAGGGTGACTAATTTATTTATGGATTTGAGGAGTTATACAGTAGATTATGGGTTCTTTGGTTATGGGTTTAAATGAGTCTAAATTTCGAAAATTGAAGATATGGATACATTGGGGCATGAGTGGTAAACTGGGGGTGGTAAACTGAAATGGGAATAGGGACTGGCATGATACAAAGACACTTTCAAATGATTCACAAACCACATGGTTGGAAACATGAGGTCTTCATATGGAATTGGTTAATTCGAAACTTGGAAATCATTTTCGAAATCTGAGAAAGTTGCATTTTCAATCACAATGATGTAATTCAAGAGTACCACAGCACACTTCAAGGGTAGATAAAGGTTGGGGTAGATTCTACTGGCGCATGTGACCATCCAAAATTAATTTATTCATCATACTCATCATCATTAGTGGTACTATCAAGTGGTAAACTGGGTAAATCCCAATTTCGAAGATTTTTGCCTATTTTCAATTGCTTTTTTAGGGTACAACCATTGAAGATACAAACTAGCTTGGCTGAGCAAAGTTGTAGAGCGTGAAATTCTCTTCATTTCTGTCTCTTCAGAATTTTTTTATGGTCCCTCATTTCAATTTTATTTCAGATTTCAGGGTAAATTGGTGGAATATCAGGTTTTTGTGATAAACAGCTAAGTATTAGTGTGAACTGTGTGCTTGAAAATTTGTCAATGATCAATGTGTGTGCGCTGAATATGTCTATCAATTTTAATTTGGGGTTTGATAAGGAGTATCTTTGTGAAAAAGTTGGTTGAAGTGGAATTTCGAGTTTGGGGGTTGATTTTTGTCACATTTCTTGTTGTGTGAGCTCTTATTTTTCTTATATACTTTGGTATCTTTTGAAGGGACTTTTGTCTCTCTTTTAATCAGCAAAAATTATTATTAGAATATTAGAATAAGTTGTATCTTTTATTATTATCATTCAGGTAACAACTAGTGAAAGTTGGAATTTTATAATAGTTAGACCCTTATTTCTCTTTTAATTAATTTCTAGTTGAGTGGGTACTCATTTGCTCATTGGGTTTGGTGCCTGAGTGCGCCTATATTGTGTTATTATTGAAATTACTGTCCTCAATCAGCCTGGTTTTTATTAATCCAAAGACTTGTAGGTCTTAAATTTAATTCATTGTAATCAAAGTCCCTGTTTAAGAAGGGCATTTCTTTTGTTTGAAGTCTTTCCACTCACCATTCCAAGACTTATTTTTTACTCTTGTGTGTGTGTTGTTTGTTCTACACTTCATTCTTCCCCTTCTTGGCTCTGCTTTCAGCCTGTTCTGAAAGAGTTCTACACCGGATCAAATACGTGCCTTCTGGAAACCTTCCAGAAATGTCTCAAATCAATTCAGTTTGAGACGTTTCTGAAAGGTTTTGGTAATGGTTGCTTTTCCATTCATTTCACCCCCTGGTGTAGGGAGAGCAATGGGAATGGTTCAATTCAAGCTTGATGAGAAGGGAGAAGCAGAGTTGACATATCACTCACGTGAGTTGAGTTTGGGAGGTTTTGACTCCTCTGGCTCATGGCTCTGACCTCCTGTGAGAACTGTCCTTGTCCAAAGAGGTAAACGAAATAAAGGTTGGCTGGAACCAACCTCCTGAATTTTCATTACCTATGGACCTCCCCCAAACCAATGTTCATGTAGGATGCTAGCGCCTCATGGGAGGGTTAGTATAATATTGGTGATGGGTAGGACAGTCTTAGCGTTTTCAGACTATTCAACGACTACATACAAAAAGCCCTTGCTCATTTGCAAGGCACCTGAACCAGCACACTCATTACCAGTAATGGACGCTTGTGTTCCCTAAGCAAGCGGTGGTACACTGAAGTCCATTATCTTATTGGGAACAGTGTGCTGTCACGGGTGCAGATAGTACTCTGGACGGGACTTGAAACCCAACCTTGCTAGAGTACAGAGTTATGAGCAAAGGGGTGAGGTGGATTGAATCTCTCACTCAATCCATTCAACCATTCAGACTCACCTAATCCGGATTTGTGGAGATCCTGATAGTCCTTTCACTATTGATCTCAAGTTTTAATGCCCACCCACCACCTGGGGTCAAGAAGTCTCCTTCTCTGGCACTGTCCTTGTCCAAAAGGGTAAGTGAAATAGAGGTTGGCTGGAACCAACCTCTCGTCATTTCACTACCTTCTGGTCCTCCCTTGTTCCAATAAATATGTAGAATCCTAGCACCTCTTGGTAGGGTGATTAACTTATACAGTTGGTAGGACAGTCACAAGGTAATATGACTATACAATAACTTTACACAAATAAGTACTTGCCTGTTTGCAAGTCACCCAAACAAACACACTCCTTGCCAGTAATGGACTCAAGTTCAAATTCTTTTAATCAAATTCCTCAAGTCTTAAGGACTCTCTAATCTCCAAACTATTCAGTACAATTTTATCCCCACCAAATCCAGTTTCATTCTTTCCACCCAAAACTAAAATAAAGTCTATCACTTGCCCATAGCAGGTGGTTTTTGTTGGTTTTATTGAGACACTTTTCAAGAGATATAAAATCAAAGAACAGAACCACAGAATAGAAGTAAGAGGACATTTGGCGTACAAGAGGATCGAATACAAGAACAAGAATAAAAAATAAATCACTTACATCTCTCAATAACCAAGAAAAATATAACAAAAAAGAAGGAATCAAAAAATAGGCCACCATGATGAATCAAATCTTCACTAATCCAATTTGAAGAAAACTGTAATACCTGAAGACAAAACCCATCTCATCAATTCAATTTTTCTCAATCCTGTCATAAAGAATATCAATTTTATTCTTGTTCAAAACTGCCACAGTTTTCAATCGAGCTTAAGTGTCTCTTCGTGTGCCTTCGAGCGTTGGAGAGAATGTTGAAAGTCTGTTTACAATTTTCGACTTCACATTTATAAGCTATTCAAAGAAAACAGAAACACGGCCAAGATAGATACCGATAAAGAAGATAGTGATCTTAGTATAATCCATTCCGCCTTTTGGTTTACCACGGGAAGATGTCGATGGAGCAAATAGTTCCTCACTTACGTCTTTCGCCTGTATGGACACCTTTTTTGGTCGCATGATGTAGAGAGATCAAAGGAACGATGCGTAAGTCAGTCACGATGTTCGAGATCATCTTCTTTATGTTGTTCACTTTGAAAGATCCTTAGATTTTGTAAACGTACGTTTGTGCTTGAAGGGGTAAAACATCGATGACCATATCAGTCAAGAGATCTGAAACTTTTTTCTAGAAAAACAGATCGAAATTAAAACCTACTTGTACCAACGTCGAGGGCCGTGCGAAAAGTTTGTTACCTTTTGTGATGTGTAAAGATCATACAAAGAAAGAACAAAAGAACAATAATCAACCTATCAAGCTCTAGATCCTCTCACTACCTTTTCAAGATCTTTTGCCTTTATATTGTGGGCATCCCGACTAGATTGATATACGTGAAGGCATTAAATGAGCTTACAGTATTGACATCTGTGCAGAAGTTGACCACAAGACTCAGATTTACAATGTTTTTTATATTAAACTCAATAAATAGAATTACTCACGGATACTCTCGATACTTTCGCCCACAAACAGTCCTACTATGTCCAATGATCTCAGGGTGATCTCGGGCCATGACCAAGTTGGTAGGTGATTGAATTTTCGCGTGGACTTCTTCATTGACAATAGTCACCTTTTCATTACTTGGACTTTTTTGCCACTGCATCTTTAGATTGTCACCGCTTTTAGACTGATGAGACAAGGCGAAAGATTTGAAAGAGTCTGAGTCGGGGTATGGCGATTTTGGTGGTTTAAGTGAAGTAGGTTCAGCACAATTATGTTGATGGTTAGATTGTTTGTAATCTGGTTTATTGATTCTGTTACAATTTGGGTCCAGCTGAATGAGAGAATGCTGTTTTTGATCGTGGGTCATGGTCACAGGGCTAGATGATTGATAGGTAAGTTGAAAATGAGTTTGAGGGATGTGCAGTGATTGGGAACTGACTGTTGAAATTGAATCACGTATCGTTCTCAGAATAGCTGTGATTTTGAGGATTGAATCAAACATTGATATACACTTACAGCGAGTTCCTTGATCTGGAGAAAAATCCGATGAGATGGAAGATAAAGAGGAAGTTGAAAGGCTTGAATCCGAAAGAGGACTCGTTGTGATTGGTAGTCTAGGGTGATGGCAACTATGATGGCTCACGTCTGACACAAGTGAAGCAGCTGGTGAGTGGTTTGCGTAGCTATAAGGTGGGTTGAAGGTGAGTAATTCGGTGGTAAGGTGAGCATTGGAGTCAGATAGGGAATGATTAAGTTGAAGATCAAAAAATAACGATTGAGTTGGATTATGAATATGATCTTGGTTGAGATATTGGGGATGGCTGTGATGATGATAATTATCAATGTGATTGCCAGGATTATTGATATAGCTCGTCGTTGGGATTACTCCAGATGGATTGAGACGAGAAAAGGACGCTTGGAAGAAAATAAGATTATTCTCATTCAGCCACAACACCTTTTGGATTTACCATTCCATACAAGTTCAAACATTCAATGCTCACTCATTTGCTTCTGCCGTTTACAAGATCACCTGAAAGATATTCACCGTCACCGCCACTGGTTAGACAGCGAAACTTTCTCAATGCAGATAATTGGAAATCCTGTGAGCTCGCAAAGAATATCAGCAAAATCAGACTACTTGAGCTACAGAAGTTTCACTCAACCTACAATACAACAGATGCCAACTTTGACCTCGACTCCGGGTAATAATCTCGACGCTTTCAAAACAAATGAAGAATGCGAAAGACACGGAGTTAAGTTCACTAAAGATGCAGAACACGCACGAAACACCGTCAGATGAAGAGTGATTTGGTGGTTGGAAATGGAATTAGGTAGGTCGTATTGTTTTGTTTTTAGTGGAACAGTAAAAAGCGGAGAGGGTTCAAAAAATAAGTTTGATATAGATCAACAACATGCGCATCTATGATAGAACTTAAAATAGTGGTGTGATTGATTGTTTTTGAAGTGATTGATATGACGGCTTTGCTCCATTGACTTGAAAAAGAAAAAAACTGAAGTCTTAATTACACTGTCTCTCTCAATCAATCACTTTCCTCGGCCACTACTGGCTTGTCCTTGCACATAGATTACATGAGAAGGTTTGCAGTGAGGCTGTTTTGATGGGTATATGTGTGGGTCACCTTCTGAGGATCAATGCTGGATGGGTGAACTCAAACCCAGTTAAAATTCATCATCGTTTTTGGAATTTCTCGTCGTTCTTTCTTCTTCTAACTCATTCTCGAATCACAGCTTATTCTGTGTGCAAGACTCAAAGTAAAACCGCCGACTCTGTATCACCTCACTCCACTCATCACCGCCGATGAGTTTGAATTTAAATATACTGATACTTCCTTTCGAGTCATGACTTCTATGAAGGTAAGATCCGAAACTTCAGAACTTCGCCCTCTAAATTTTTGGTCCCGCGGCGAGTTGCAGGATGGATAAGGTTTGAATTCAACAACTCCTGTTTGATATTCTTTTTTCTGAATTCCAAAGCCTCAAACACGTTCTTGTAAGTTGAGATTGTATGTATGTTTGAAAAGACAAAAAATTTGCAAACAAGCCAGTTTCTGATCGGTCCATTTGATTGTGAGACTCAAAGTGAGAAAGACCTTCAAATTGACTTTAAGACCATCTTCCAGATCACATTCAAGGAAGATGACGTCGAGGGAATCTAAGGGCGTAAAATGAACGATGATTTGAAACCTAGAACGGTCCCAAATGATTATTCATGAGCCTTCGTCTCTTTCCTGCTCATAATTTGGTCAGCGTCACTGATCTCTACCGCTCATTTACCATCCTGGTGATGATGATGGCTCGAGCTTACTATTTGGATAAAGCATTTACAGGAACCTTAACATACTATACCATATATCATATATGTGTGGGTGCAGGGTCAACATCAGTTTCCCATATAATCTCCTTCTATCTCTCAATCCGTAATCAAATCAAAATGACTCAGGGTCATATTTTTGAAATCAGTCTTGCCTGTGCATCTTGGAAAGTAGGGTAATTTTTGATATCTATGTACATATCATTGTGTTTGATGTCTCTCCGAGGAGAAAATATATCACTGAGAAGGATTAAACTTCAAATTAGGTTTATCAATCAATATCTTATGGCATAAACTCCGCACTTCCCTCGGCTTGAGTGCTTCCGTTCCTCGTTCTATAAAAGATTACTTATCTAGTGCCACTCGTTGAAAACTTGTTAACACTCAATAGGCCAAAGATCACGTACGTAAATGAAAGCCTCCTTCCCCGCGGGACCTTATATACCGCCGATCAAGATAGAGTTCAAATCAGATATGTGCAGACATCCAACATGCCACACATGGTACATATTCTCTTTATGCGCCCGAACCTTGTTGCCTGAGCAGGCTGAGCGGGCACCTTGAGACTCACAACAGTCTCGCAACGAGATTACATCATCATGACGTAGATAAGTAGATTACTGTAAACTATTGTATCGTTGCCGAAACTCGCTCATTCAAGAACCCGGTCCTTTTTGGACCTTCGAGGCTGAGCGGAGCCGCTACGCACGAATACAATGTCACAGTGTACCACTTTATCCTAAAGGATAATTATTCAAAAGGCTCACGATTGATTTCCTTTCATCACACCATCTCATTCACCTTGAAAAAATATATCTTCAATTCATCCTAAGCCCTAAGTCTTATGATAGCAATTAAATCATATCGAGAATCAGAAACACACAAAGCCAATACTGAAGGTATTGTTGAATTTGAAGCTATCATGTCGATTGAAACCTCACCAGATCAGACTACCGATGAATCCCATGGATCTCGACCGATCGACTTACAGGAGATGTTGATGAACATACCTAAACTAGATCCAACCGGATCAAATTATGTCTATCGACTGGCGCGAAGGCCTTCACAATATGGTCGATTCCACAACCGGTACACCTGATTATCTGAGCATGACTCTCGATCCAAGCGACGATGGCGATCTAATGACCGCAGCCATGATCCGGCTATCTGTAGCTCCCAGTATACGTTCACAACTCAGCCAGTCTTGATCAGCCAAGGAAACCTATGAGAACATAAAATCCATCTTCGACCCTCAACTTTCAAATCCTCCAAGTCACACAAACTTAGACCTATGGCGAGATATGCTCAACACTCGTTATGATCCGGCCAAGGGGGTCTCAGCATATGTTGATCGAATGCGATCAAAATTTGGTGAATTAAGTCGTGCCGGTTTCGTATGGAGGTCCATGGCAAGTGTGTTTTTTCACATGGATCTACCTAGAGTTATCACCACAGGTTGAATATAAACACCATCTTAGCCTCGTTTTCTCTTGTAAGTTGAAGGAGAGAGAATGATTCCATATACACGTATCTGCAAAGACGTACAGAGAATGTTGGGCATGCCACTTGAAACTTTTGATTTTGTACACAGCTTGTTATGTTGTCTCAGCTGATAAATTGCACAGATTATTTGATTGATAGCATTCGAGGAAAAATCACTACCGCCTGACCAGCCTCAAAATGGTTTATTTTGAACTTTTTGGATCATCGATCCAATCATCCTGCTATCCATGGTCCAATGTTACTGGATCAATCAGATGGTTCAATGATAGCATGACTTCAAATGCAGTGCCATTAAGAATACGTCTCAGGTCACTGCCTTTAGCTGTGTTACTGATGTTCGAAGTAAATCTGTGAACACCAGATGAGAACTGTCAACCGTAAGAAACTTGAGCGAAACTGTATCCCACCTCTCTGCTTCTTCAGATTTCTTTGTGTGCTCGCAAAAGCCTTATTCTCCCTGAAGAGAAATCAAACTAAGCTGTTTGTATTCGTTCAGGAAGACCATGAGAATGTCTCTCTTGCTTTGAGATTAAGATTGCTAGGTTTGGAATCTGAATCATTGAGATGATATATCTATCAAGGATAAAAAGTCTTTAACAATCAATAAGATTTGCCAATAGTGTTGAAGAATAACAAACTTGAAACCGACTTGGGTTCACATATCTTCAATACCAATCAATTTGAATCCAATTAATCATGGTATGATACCCTTCACTTTGAATGATATCAAGCCTTTTGTGAGTTTCTAGAAAAAAGTAAACATCTTGATTTTTTTGAAGATCTTACTGAACCTAAAAAAATATTTTATCACATACTCTTCTCAGGTTCTGTGAGGTGATGAACCTCCAATAAAAGAATGGATACCCCCAAATCCAATTACATTTCATTTTTCAAAACGAATCAATAAAAAAACCAAATTCAACAATAAATTAAACCAAGATTCAATAAAGAAAGTTCTATTCATCATCATCATCTTCATCCATTTCAAATTCAATCTTCTCATTCTCAATCAAAACCTCATCCCCTTCATCATCCGACTCATTGATTCCTTTGACCATCTCTTTCAAAAGAGTAATAGATTTACATTCTAATGTGAACGGTTTAACTAACACAATCGTACCTGTTTTCGAAAACCTCGGTACTAAGATCACTCTTGTTTGTTTTTGATCTAAAAGGATTTAAACCAAATTCAATTTTAATATCTTCATGGATAAAGAAAAGAGTGAAGAATAAACTTACTTGAACTTTGATCATCAGATGGGAAATTGATCAATTCAGTTTCAAACTTGGGTTGATTTCCAATAAAGAACACTTTAGGTAATTCATTTAAAATAAATGGATCATGATCCTTAAAAGGATAACACCCTGAAGAAGATCAATTCAAATCAAATCCACTTCAACAATCTTCAAACTCACTTTTTTTATAAGTCATTGAAAAAAAATAAACCACACAACTTACAAAGTGTATCAGGTGAAGTGGGTGAAATATGATTCCATTCTAACATTTGAATAGCTAATTTTAATCGATCCTCATGTGTCACATATTTATAAACATCATCTAAATTTTGACCTGAGGTACCTAAAAAGCTAAGTGTAATTCATCAATCATTTAACCTATGAACCCATTCATTTCAAATCTCACTCACGTTTGTCCTCCAATCTTGGCCCACCATGGATTCGGACCATTAACAAGATTAGAATTACGTTTTTCAAAGTTCGATTTAGGTAATAAACACTGATGTAAAGGTTGTTGAGGTAAAGCTTGAGTAGTAGGATCAGTGGAACCAGGAAGGAGATCAATGGGTAAATCAAGTTCTGATAAAACTTCATCTAATCTTTCGATCGGTAAAGCAGTATAACTTGAAGGATCATAACCGTATCGTTTCTAAATCAAACACGAAAAAACCAAATCAACTGTTTGGAATGAGTTTGAATAGAATGAAACCTAGGAAGGGTGAGCTTACAGGTTTCTTAGGATCTTTAACTTTCATAGGATTCGTAGGATCAGTAGAAGCCCTAACCGAATTCCCTGCAATAATCAACCGACCCACACTCATAGCCAAAGCCTTTTCTTCCTCAGATCCGATTTGACCATTCAACCAATCCACCAATAACTCACATCTACTATCTAATCTAATAGCTTCAGTTCCATCTAAATCTAGACCTGAAATAATGGCTACCCAACCTTCTTTTTCTTCTTCTTTGGGATCGGGTCGGATGCTTTGGTTTGGTACACCTGCATTCACTACATCATGTACTTTGAAATCTCCATTCTCTGTTTCTTCTCCTAACACTGCCATCACCGTACCTATCAATTCATTTCAAATCGAAAGTTTAGAAAAGATCCTTTCGAATTAAATTAAATGTTGAATTCAAAAAACCTCACCCGTCACAAAATTAAAATCATCTGCATGATCAAATAATAACCTAATCCTACCCGATTCATCTTCTAACATCACCGTCACTTCATCATCATCTTTAGACACCCATTTTTTCAATCTACTAGTACTTCCCAAATGATGCTAAAGAAATCCCCTCCCCCGAGCAAGAAAAACAAAAATCAACCTCTTTTTTTCCCTATCAATCTTTGAATCTGGAAAAAAAAATTTTTTTGAAGAAAACTTACTTCTCTAGAAAGGTCTTCTAATACATTAGGTTTAAGTTTACATTCACAATAAATCGTACCTAAAACGATCATTTTTTCTCCAATTAAAACATCTAAAATTCTAACTAATTTAAATTGATCTTTCCATTTGAGAAGAGATGATTTGTTTAATTTATTTTTTAATGAATTCAATCTTTGATAATATAAATTTGAGAATTGAGATGAGAATTGACGTGTTTTGGATTGAATGATGAATTGAGATCTTAATTTGATTAATGAATCGTATGATAAGTTAATACGGTTTGATGATCTTTTCATCATGGTGTCATCCATCTTTTTTTGCAATTTGATTTGACGATCTTCTTCAGTTCAGGTTGTCATTTTTCTAGAATGCTTGATCGAATTCGAAACTTGTTTTTCTTTTGGTTTGATAAATAAATAAATCAAGAATCATGCTCAAATTTTCAACTCACCTGACTTCGAATCTTTTAAGCGCGAGTTTGGTTGGAACTTAGACTTAAGCACATAAGCAACATTCTCATCCTCATCAATTCTTTACTATTTACTTACCCTGCATCACACTTCACAAAGACTTTTTGAAGACTCTTGATCAGTTCTGGAGAAATCGTTCATGATTCCAACTTTTCTATTTTCTCAAACTAAATCATCATCTTCTTCAATTTCTTTCATCCTTTCAACCACCTAAACTACATCATCAGTTCATTATCTAAATAACCAAACTTCAAGCTACATAAATTCTTCATCCATGTGTCCAAAAAACACATCTACAGAAGCTTCTTCTTTTCAAGTGATCTTTGTGGAAAAAATATCAATCTCAAAAAGAAATTGAACAGAAATTCAAGTGAGATCTTAACTTGACACGTTTCTTTTTGAAAAAAAAAATCATTATTCTTTTCAAAAAATCAAAACAAATCACTCAAATTAAATCATCAATCTCAAATTTGAATCTTCATTTTCTTTATTTACACACTTATGTAAAGATGAATTAAATAAAACCTTGATAAAAAAGACAAAAAAAAAGAAACTGAAAGGAAGAAAAAAAACGATTTGCGAAAAAGAAAAAAAATTACATTTATAACAATCTTATTTATCTTTAAACTTACTTAAAAAGAAAAAAATATTCAATAAATGAAAAAAATCCAATACATGATTCAAAAATAAACTGATATTTATAAAAAAAAGTATAAAGTTAAAGATAAGAATCGATATAAGAAAAAAAAAAGAATAATTAAAGAAAACTAATGCAAACAAAAAAAGAAAAAGAGATGAAGACACATTACAAAATCCAACCTATTCAAAAAAAATTAAAATTTCAGATTTGATCAAAAGAGAAGAGATATTAAACTTTAGAATCTTTAGAAGAAGAAGCAGAAGAAGCCAAAGGGGTCATATGTCTAAGATCTACTGGTAATCTCATCACTCTCGAAGGATTCTTTTCAAAAAACGTATTATTAGTCTCACTCTGATGAGAAAACGTCATCGGATTAGTCACCGAACTTGAAGAATGAAGTGAAGTTGAATGATGGTGTGAGTTAAAAGGTGCTAAGATATTTAAGAATGGTAAACGAGTCTCGATACTCGATAGTTTGATCCGTTTGGATGAAGTATTATTTGTTGTGGATAAGTCGATTTCTGATTCAGAGTATGATTCTTCACCTTCACCTTCATTTTCTTCTTCCTCTTCTTCTTCTTCTTCTTCTTCACTCTTGTTCATCTCTTCTGGTTTGTTAAAATTTCGAATTGAATTCATTTTGGTTGTTTGATGGGAAGGTTTAATGGGTTGAATCTCAGATGAAGTGAATCGATTTGATGATTTAGATTTTCCATTATTTGCTTTAAATTCTTTTACATATGTTTGATAAGTATTATACTTATTTTTTGTTATAAAAAGAAAGATACACATCAGTTTCTTGAATCTCAAAGTTTTGGTTTTTTTTATTCTTTTTTTTTGGATTACTTACCTCTTGTGTTTTTTTATATTGATCCATTTGAAGGGACCAAACATTTTTAGCTTCAGCTGCTCGATTAACAATCGACTGAAACAAAAAATCAATTCAAACATTAGACTCTATCTTTATTGAAAAGGATTTATAATTCGAGAAGATTGAAAAACTTACCTCTTTGATTTGAGGACATAAGTTTTTCCATCGATCACCCACAAGACGAGCACTATATTAAAAAAAATATTTCAAAATCAATATCTACTCATTTATTATAATAGTTTGTTTGAGCATAGACAAAGAAGAGGTGACTATGACTCACATTTCAGTGAAAGAGATTTGTTGACCTTTGAGCTCTTCTCTTACTTGATTGCTAAACATCACATAAGCAGATAATGGTTTTTCCTGATCATATCAAATTTCACCATATATTTAGATCCCAAAGACGATTGAATTATAGGCAAGCACTCCATAAAAAAAAGACGTTCAAAGAAAAAGTTAACTTACAGGTGCATTAAGACTAAACCATTCAAAAAAACGTCACCAAGAAGAAAAGTGAAAGAAAAAACCAAATCAGTTTGATCCAAATCAAATCAATTCATTCACAATAAGATCTCAAACATACTCAGGTTTAGGATGTCTTTGATATTTACGTTTAGGATTTGAGATTTGAAAATTCGGAGTAGAGACAACAAAGGTTTTATGAGATTGATGTGATGGTTTGGATTCTCTCCAATTCTCTTGATCAATGGTTCTGATTTGAGTTGATTCAGATGAAACACTTCTTGATCGTAAGAGAGATTGTTGTTGTATTGAAAATTGATTTGTTGGATATTCGATCACTGGAAAGGATTTTGAAGAGGTCAAATTCAGCTATTCAAGATCATGACACACCGGTCTTTTTTAGGCTTTAGAATCACTCACGTGGATTTGTGGGAGCGGGAATGTTGGAGTTGATTGTACCTGATCCTGATTCACTCAGACTCTCGGAAGGAGCATGAGGTTCAGTTTGAAATTGACCAAGATGAGCTGAAATTCGAAACAAACGACTTCAATGAGTTTACAAGGCAAAGAAAACCAAAGCGATGAGTTTTTTCCTGTGGGTGACTTACTAGGATGTACTGAGAAGATAGGTTGAGATGGGAGAGTTTGATCAATCTTAGTTGTAGTCGAACCTCTTGCTACCAACGCTCTTTGTAAGACACGTCTATGACCACGTTTGATGGACATGTGCTCCAAATCATCCTCGGTAATGGCTTCGATTGAGCTTTTAAAATCACATCAAAGCAAGGTGTCAATTAGCATGAGCTGAAATTCTAATTTGTCTTTCGCCTCAAACTGTTTTTACGTAAAGTGACTTGGGGATTCGAAGTATGTAATTCATTCAAGGTTTGAATTTTTGATTAAATTTTAAAAAAAGATTTTTAGCTTACATCATTGTATCAAAACCTTCATCCAAGAAACTAAAAAGACAAAAAACGTAAGATCCCAAAATAAGTATATGTATAAAAGAAAAAGTACAAAAAGAGGATTGAATAAAGAATAGTAACTAAAAAAAGATTAAAAATAAACTCACGTGTGAATGTATTCAGAAAGTCCAAGATTCTTGAGAAATTTTTGAACTCCATTTTGCGAATGGGTAGAAACATGCGAGGAAGAAGAAGAAGAGGAAGGAGAAGGAGAGAGAGGAGAAGATGAAGGTCGAGGAGATTTTTCTGAATGACGAGTAGAAGAATGTTGGTGTAGATTAGAATGATGAGAAGATGTAGAGGACCATGATCGAGCTGAATGTTTTGAAGTGGGCAATTCAGTTGTCTCTACTGAATTCCATGCTGGGGTGGTAAAAGTCGTTGGTGAAGTACTTTGAGACATTTTGGAAATTCTTCGTTAGAAATTTGATCGATTAATTATCAGGAATGTATGTTTTAGGGGGGGGATTAATTTTATCAGTTGATAAATGATAGAGATGAGATAAACGTGAGTGAAGCTGAGTATTAAGAATGATCTGAGTTGAAGTAGACCTTCAATTCGTTGAAATTGAGAGATGAGGAGAGAAATGAATTATAGCATGACGAACCACTCGTGACGAATAAAATGTTTAGGAAGACAACAAAAAGGATAAGGTTTTAATAAATTAAAGGAAGTTGATTTAGATTATAAATGTGTATGGATAGCGGACGAGATCAGGAAGGAGGAAGATGGCAAAAGGAGATGATGATGATGAGAAGAAGGAAAGATGGTAAAATGAAATAAACTGATGAACGGGTTTAAGGGAATGCTTGAATGTGATTTTAAATAGAAAAGAAAGTAAGAAAGAAAAGAAAGAAATGGATTCGAACGGAACTGAATTTCTACTATCCTCATACGTACATACCGAGAAGTCAATGTACTCAGCTTGTAGTTTGCTTGATAGTCACTTCTTCACTGTCAGAAGATGATTACCATCGCATACAACTTCACACATCAAAGTCAGAGAAGATCGTAGTGAAGTCTTCTGGATTTCAAATCATCGTAATTCAAACAGAAAGCTTGACAACCAGATCTACTTTACCAATTTCAGTCACTACTTCTCAATCCATCAATCCATCAACTCCTTCTCTGATCACTCAATCAAACTTTCCTACTCAACTTTATCAAATCGGATGGAGTGATCCCCAATTAGATCATCGAAAGAAGATAAAATTGGATGAGAGCTAGATGGATTGATTAAATTGGATGAAGTCCACAGTGGATAAAAACTTTAAGAAGTGATGTTTGAAGTAGTAGATTGTAATCATTCACCCTTTGAGCTTTCATATAATCAAATTCGGTATAAAATGAATTGCTCAGATTCAATATATCGAAGAGGATGGGATATCACTATCTTTGCTGTCTTTTTCAAAACGCTCAGTTTCGATTTTCATCATCATTCTCTTTTACTTACAAGCTCTTAGACCTGTGAATGGAATTGTAAATAAATTAGAATGAATTCATGGATTTCCTTGGCGATCTTTGAACTTGAGACTCGAGATAGCTCGAGATCGAATATGTAGACCCAATTTTCAATTCTCACTTTCCTCACTTGTTTGGTCTGATTTTACATACAATGGATGTGAAAAGTCTTGTGGCCAAGCACTTCCTAATGGTTTATAACAAAGTCTATGAAAAAAAGGCTCAAATCAATTCAGCTAGAATTATTAACCGACTTCATAAAACACGTGCCTACATCCATGCCGAATTCTTTTTGAGCGGAATCACTTTTCTCTCGAACCTTCAATATCACTGGGAGGAGAATTCTGTCATTCGAGCCGAACTAGTGCGGCATAAGTATCTTACTCAGACTCGGTGAGTCTACCGTCGAGTCTGTTAAAACCGATACCCCAAAATTTGGGTCAAAAAACTATCGGTTTTGTCAAGGGAAATCTCACGAATTCTTCTCCCAGTCTATTCTGCCACATCGGCAATGCTGGAAGTGAAAAAAGAAATCTGACTTTGCTTGACGGCAATTCAATCCAAGTCAAGAATTGCAAAAAAAAACACTTGTCTAATGTCATACATAATACATTTATACTCTCGAGTCTCTTTGTATATTTATAGCCAAACTGGTTCCATCCACTGTCCTTTGCCATCTCTTACGTGGAAATATCTATCTGGGAACCTCTTGGCGCTGTCATTCTCTGAAGTGTTTGCTCTGAATAGTAAATACATTGACGCAATATGCCATTCCTGCAATCCCACTATCTAAGCTCAATGATTCCCTTGATGAATTTTTATGTACTCGAGATGATATTCCAATATTCGTAGTGCTCGTTTGTCATTTCAATGCATCTCACAACAAGGAAGGAAGAAATCAAATGTTAAATCTGTTCTCTGAAAATAGCCTTTCCCAAACTTCATCACACTTAACTACTCTCAAGGATATGTAATATAATCATCAAACCAAAATTCTCGTGGGTGCGCTGGGTGAATGATTGTGTGATGACAAAAAAATATTTTTGAGTAGATATGAACTGCATCATTTTTTTCTTCCCCTACTTCAATTGCTTCAAAAAGACAAAAATAGTCTCATAGAATTCAGAACAACATCACAGAGAAAAAAAATTGAAAATTGAAACTGTCTTGAAACTACAATGTGTTTTCTTTTTCCGAATTTGTTCAAGACCACCATATCATTTTCATCTTCTTTTTTCAAATATTAAGTGTTCTCATCTATCAAAAGAGTCATATCAATGTGCTAGAATCGATCAATGTTCTTATAAAATCAAATTACTCATTAAATTTGCTTGAGAAATTAATAAAATTTGAAAAACAGAACTGATCATCAATACCACATTTTATCCAACAAATAAGTTTCAAAAACATGTACCTACTGAACAACTTAATTCTTTCTGAAAAAAACAAGACTAGGGATTATAAAAATTTAAGATTAACCTCACTTATAAAGCTTAACAAGAAATTCACGTCAAATCAATTGAATTTTCCAGACAAACATTCATCAAACTTTTTTGCAAAAGACTGTACTTGAAGATCAAAGACTAGTAAAGACCAAAAAATGAGTCAAAGGATTTTTCGAAAAAGAAAAAAAATGTCAACATTAACTTTCAAAGGCAAGAGAATTCTTCTTGTTCAACCAAACTGCGCATTGGATAATTCACAAAGTCTTTGAAAATTCAAAAACCAAACTGAAGTTTATTTTAAAAATTAGATCAAATCTAAATGAACTTTCAAAATCTTGATCTTGGTATTTCTGATCAACAGTCTGATTCTGAACTGAATAATTCAACTAAAAATAAATCAATTTCCTTCAATCTTTTATCTTTATTCTAATTATCTCTTTCCATTGAAACAACTCAACTTGAATTACAGCCTCACATTCACTCTTGAGCTTTCTATATCTTCTTTGGACTACACTATCAAAGCACAATAAAATCAACCGAAAAAAATAGAATGATCGAAAGAGATTTGTATGAATCGAATTCAAGAAAAAACTTATGATTTACAAGGAAAATCAAAAGAGATAAATTGAGATTAGAATAGTAAATTTTTTTCAAATTTTCTAGTGATAGAAAGATAGACAAGAGCAATCAGAAAAAAAAACATCTTGATCAGAATCAAATTCAGAACCAAAATCAAATACTAGAAAAAAATCAAATCTCAATCTGATAAGAATTCATTATCTTCATTAATCAAAGATTTGATAAAACTCAAAAAAGCATAAATCGGAAATCCAACCTAAAAAAAAAATTTTCCAAGAAAAAAAAATTAACAAATCAAATCAACTTTTCTTGATGGAAATTTGAAAAAAAGGAAAAGATTCAGGAGAGAGAGAAAGTAACTGAACTACATTATTATAATCACCATGAATCCTTTTGATGAATTGAGAACCAATACCTTGTATAGCAAATCCACCAGCTTTATCAATTCCTTCACCATTTTCAACACTAAGAAAATCAATCAACATCAATTAAAGATCATGATCATCAGAAAAAAAAATCAAAGATCAATAGATAGATCAAAAGTAAAAAAAACACCAAACTAAGCCAAAAGATCTTCATCATTCAAATCTCCAAACCAAATCCTAGTTTTCTCAGATAAATGTTGAAGTTTAAAACCAGGCGAAAGTAAAGAAGGAAAGACAAGAGTGATAGAAGTGATGACTTCAATGATCTTATCTTCATCTGAACTAACTAAATCTTTTAATGTTTTAAATTGATCTGATTTTGATCTTGGTTTTTCTAAAATTATTGAAGCTTGATTTGATTTAGGTATATAACTTTGAATGATCGTATCTGATCCAATTACTAAATCGGGTCCATTCTCAGGTGATTCTTCCTAAAAAAATAAATATATATATATAAATAAAATAATCCATAAGAAAATTCATCAAGTTTATTAAGGGAGCTTTTTCTCTTTGAGAAGAAAAGTTTGGTAAACTTAACTACTAATCTTGTATAAACCTCTATTGCTTTTTCAGTTGAATTAGTCAATGAATATTTAATTCCTTTCAAATCAATTTCTTCAAATTCATTAAATGTTTCATGATCTAAATCTTCTTTAAACCTACTTGGAATCACTTCAGGGTTAATTCCCTAAAAAAATCATCAAAACAGAAAAAAAAGACCATATTTTAATTTTTTTTTCTTGATCTCTCTGAGCCGCCGGGGGGGAGGGGAGGAGATGAAAGGTTGATGATCGATCAGGTTAGTTTGAATTTACGATTGATTTTAAAAGGTTTATTCTTCTTTCTGAAGAAGAAGCCAAAATGATTCGTTTGTTTTTTAATTTATTATAAATCGGTAAGTTTAATGCGTTTTTCGAATCAATCGAATTTGACATTCTCTTTAAAATTCTCAATTTATTTCTTTGGTCTTTTCTTTTCCTTTTCTCTTTCTGTCTTCCTTTTTCCTGTGGCCGTTGAATTCGTGTGGTGATGATTGGAAAATTAGAAGATGAGTATCGGTTTGCAAGATCGCTATGTATGTCATCATGGCTTCTTACCTAGACATAAGCATATGTAACATGTAATTCTCAGTCAAGTTTCACTTCACCCTGAATCCTGATCATGAAAGAAATGGTGAGCGAATAGCCAATCATAAACTCTTCCCTCTCCTCTATCTAGCTTGCGAGAGAGAAGATAAATGAATGAAAAACCAATCAACTCTTGTCTGAAAGTTTCCATGCAACATTGTTTTTAAATCAACTCAGATGTTCAGATAATGGAATTAACATGATATGAGAAAAAAGATTTAGATTGACCAATCCATTGAATTCTCTTTTTTGTTATTTTAAAATTTCCTCTGATATAAATGTAATTACATAAATTTGATCACAAGAATTCCTCAAAGAAAATAAAGAAAAAGAACTAATCAAAACTTCTCAGTCACCTGCACAAAACATCAAAAAATACCAACCAAGAATATAACTCATTCAAATTGAGATATACCCATTGAGATTATTTTACAATTTCCCCATTTTGGGTCGTTGGCTAAAATTCACTTAGAAGCAGATCCACGTTTCTTACCAGTAATATCAATCTCACCCTTCTTTTTCTTTCCTTTTTTCCCACTAACATCATTCATAGGTAAATAAGCAAAAGGTGAAACACCTTTCTTTTGAATCATATCACCTCCCGCTTTCTATAAAAGAACATAAAAAAACCCCATCAATGTTTAATTCTTTGAAAAGGTCTCTTTTTGGAAGGGATTCGAAACAAACCTTGGATTTGAATTCAGATCCTAATTTCTCCTTCTTCACCTTTTTCTTTTTCTTTTGAGAATTCAAATCTAATCCATTCACCAAACCCATCAAACCTTCTTCATTTCCTTCATCTCCATCTGATAACACTTCTCGATCTCTTTTAGCATTCGGTTTTTTGAATCTCATCTTCCCTTTTTCATCTCTATACATCCCATCTTCTCCTTCGATCGCTTCCAAGTATGCATTAAACCCTTCATCTTCTTCGGTTTTCTTTTTCACTTTCTTCCTTTCTTCTTTTTCTGATTCTTCTGATTCTTCAATCTTCATCTTTCCACTCTCGCTATCTTTTTCAAATTTCTTAGCATGCTTCGATAATTGATCCTTTCTTCTTTCAAGTTTAGCTAGTTTTCCAGCTATAATCAAAGCAGTATTCATCAGACTGAAGTCCTTTTGATTTGATAATTAATTGACTTACCAATAGCTCTTTTAGTAATCCTAGTGGGATCTAATAAATCAATCACTTCGTCTTCACCTTCATCGATCATCATCTCAATCCCTTTTCCGTTTCCGTTTCCTTTTCCTTTTCCTTTCTTTTGTTGTGTTCCTTCTACTTCACTTTCACTATCACTATCATCACTGCCATACAAAGCTTGTTCATATGCATCATTCAAACTCTTCTTGACTACTCCACCCCCTACGTTATGAGCTTCCTCTTCCTGTTCAGCTTCACCATCTTCATCCTAAACGTCAAACAGTGACGATCAAAATCAATTGTCTTTTGTACAATGAGAATCATCCTTAGACAAATCAACCTTACCATTTCATCTCCATTGGTTTCATTCTCCTTCCGTTTCTTCAAACTTTCCTTCTTCTTCTTTTTCTCCCTCTCATAATTCTTCTTCACAGACCCCAACAATTTCTTCCCACCCTCCACATCAATCCCATCACCCTCATCACCCTCATCTTCACCATTTCTCGATTCCAATGCATTAATCAATTGATTAAACTCGAATTTCTTCACCAATCTTTCCAACAAAAACCTCACACTCTTTTTAATCTCATTCTTATGTTCATCTCCCCATTTGACTAATCCTTTAATAATTTGATTCAAGTTTTCTTCAATTATTGTGTCAGGTAAACAAATCACTAAGACTTTGATTAAAGAAATTGTTGTTTTGATGATCTCTCGGTTATTGGATGAAGTTAAAAAAATTAAAATGATTCGTAAGATTTCTTGAATTGATTCATGTGATAAATCATCTGTACATATCGAAAGAAAAAATCATCATTCAAACTCTCATAAGTCATTTACTTCCTTTTGGTTTTTCTGGGCAAAAAGGAATAGAAAGAGAACACTAAACTATGAAACTCAAAGATCACCCTCGACAAAGCCATCATAGTAGCAGCAATCATATGTGGAGAGCCACCAGCAAGTCCAGCACTAACGATTTTCAAAAACTCATCAATCGAAGCTTTCACTACCACTCCATCGCCCATCTCTTCCTCCTCTGCCCTCCCAAAAAGAACCGGATCAGACTCTGACTCTGATTCAGCTTAAGCAGAATACATACCTTCAAGTAATTTATGATTGATCATCGCATTCGGTTCATTCTTCATTCGGTTTCCCATTCGTACTAAGGTCTTGTATGCGATTTCCCGAGTTTCTGAATTCGTTTCTTTACAACCTAACACGACTTCTGAGATCATCAAGACCATTAAATCAAACCGATTCAAACTAATCTTGCTCATCAATTCCAACAACAAATTCGCTCGATCCTATCAAAAACAAGATCAAAATGAACTTCATTTTCATCAAACTCGATCATTTTGAGAATCACAAAAAAAAGAGAACTTACAGGTTTAGCACCACCTAAGATTTGCTTTGAATGATCTCTACCAATCAAAACCACTCTCTTCATCAACACTTCAATCAACTCATCACTCAATTTATTAAACTCCAAAGCAGTACAGAGAATCCTATACGCTTTCTTTTGAGCGAAACCCATCAAGAAAGTCTCAGATCCGATCAATTCTAATGATTCGATGGCTATAGGTCTAGGTAATCTTGGTAAGAGGATCGAGTAAATGTCTAACATGATTTCTAAGGTTGTAGGTAGTTTGTTAGTCGGGTCTTGTGATTGAGTGGAAGATCTTTTGATACTTGTACTGATCATGGACCAAATTTGACTAAAATCCTACCAAGATGACCATGAAAACCACCATCAAAAATCATAATCAACATCAATTTAAATCAATTCAGAGATCACAAACAAATCCATCATTAGAGATTCATCCTTACATCTTCAGATAAAACTTTAATCCAAGATCCAATCGTTTCGACCAATAAACTTCTAACTGAATCTTTTCTTTCAAGTTTCGAAAGTAAATTAAACATCACCTTTGACATATTTGAAGCTAAACTTGATAAATGTTGAACATTTCCTTCTGCGTCTTTAGATGAGATTCCAAAGTTTCGAATTAATTGTTGATCAGCTGGTTCGGGTACTGATTTAGATAATGATAAGTTTCGGTCCACTAGGTTTCGTAGGGCTCGTAGGACTGAGGATCTTAGAGTAGGTTGAGTATATAAGATTTGTGATAACAATTCCGCAAATGGTTTAGTAAAAGACTAAGCCAAAAAGAAAAGAAAAACATGTGAGAATGTGGTCATGAAAGAAAACTGAAGGATCAAAACAAAACAAAACAAACCTGAATCAGATCTCTAGGTAAATCACAATAACCAGGTAAGAGTGACCAAATCTGATTGACCACCGTTTCACATTTCTTAGCTTCTAAACTCAGATTTTCTTTCAATGCAATCCTTCTTCTTTCAAATAATCGTTCACTTAATGGAATCAAAACTTTTACAAAATGATTCAATTCGGTATTCATCACATATCCAGGTTTACCTAATAAAGCTAAGAGCCAACTATTCGTATCATCCTCTAAGAGCTTTAAAGGTAATTCTTTAAAAACAAATTCAGGTCCACAAATCGAACTGATCTTTCCAATCACTGATTCAATCCCTGTTCTTTCTCTATTCTCTGATAATGGTTTTAATAAGGTTTGAACTAATCTACTAGCTGCTGGAATCCCATTCACCGGTTCTCTTAATCTTGAAACCAATGATTCCATCACACTTGATAATTCTTCAGTAGATTTAGTCCATTCATCTAACTTCAACAAAATCTGTTCAAACCTTTCAATCATTTGTTGGATTCCTGTATTGGATTTCTTACCAAACTCTACTGTCTTCTTAATCAGTTGATCTGTAAAACAAGTTCTAATGATCGATTCTAGTGTACTTCTAACTGAATTTCTAACAGGTGATGATTCATGATTTAAGAACATCATCAATTTAGGAAGTCTTTGATTGATACTCAAAGCTTGTTCAACCGATTGTGGAGATAAACGAGACCAAGCCGTCCAAGCACGTTCAAGTGTAGCTAACCACCCAACTAACGCTCTAGCATCCTCCGGAGGTTTATCTACCAAGGCTAATAAGAGTGTTTGAGGTTCAGAAAGTGATCCGACTAATTTATCAAGTAAATCAAATAGTCTTTCAGCCACGAATGGATGAGTAGATAGATGAGGTTGTTGTAATACGTTTAGTAAAACTTTGACTGTTGGTTCTGGATTTAACAAATGAAGTGATTCGATAGATAATGAAAGTAAAGATAAAGCTTGATGAGTGTCTAATGAAGATGATGAGAATTGAGATAAGATATGATTTGATAAATCTGATTTATAGGGATGATCGATCGTTAGAGAAGATAAGGTTAAATGAACTTGTCTTCTTAATTTAGGATTGGTTGGAAAACAAATTAAAGGTAATAGAAACCTATTGAATAATGTTTTAGGTTCAGATTGTTTGATTAAGATTGAATTTGATAAATTGTTTAAAAGGTATTGAATGATTAAGATGATAGATTTAGTAGGTGGAAAAGGTTGAATTGATAATTGATGAAATAGTTTTTGAGTGTTTTGAAGTAAGATTGGTTTTGATAAGAATGGTAAGATGATAGATAAGATAGATAATAAATCTGATTTAGTTTGTTGATCTTCAGTGACTTCTAAGGTTGAGATGATCGCAATAAAGTATGAAGTAGGTTGTTTTTCTGTTTTTGATTGATCTAATACTAATTCGATTACATTTAATATCTTAGCTTGAGATTGTTGATTTCCTTTGGGTCTATCTCTTATTCTAGAGAGTGCTATATCCATCTTGAATAATGTATGATGATAATTTTTTTGATTGGATTGTTTTGACTGGATACTAAGTTTCAATGTTTTTTTTTCCTTTTTCCTTTTGATTGATATTTCGAATTGATGATTTGATGATGATATTTAAGTTTCTTAGTTATCTTTGGATTCCTTTTAGTTTCTTTAGTTTGTAGTCTTGATTTGGTTTTCTTAATCGTTCAATGACTCTCAAGTTAATTTGATGGAGGATTGTAAAATTGAGAAAGTTGGAATTTTTGTTAAGCCTGTGGTTTACATTTCATTCAAAGGTTAGGTTTCATTTACAACTCAACTCAAACTCAAACTCATCATCATCTGGTCTAATCTTCTTTCCACTCTTCTCTCCGCATCGCTTTATTCCATTGTGACCCAACATTGATGGCTACAATCCATGCGAGTTAGTCATTCTTCCCTTCTAGTCATCATTTCATAGAACACAGTCAAAATTGAATGAATAGGCTAGCAGTTTAGAGGGGGGAAACCAAAACCAATTCAATACAACATGATGCTGGTTTATGGCGAGATGATTTTTTGGTTCGACTTGAATTGAACCCTTAGGTATGGATGAGTCAAACCCATTTCAAAGTACCAATGCAGGCTTTGTAAAAGTTCGCTCAATCAATTCTTCAATCCCTCAAATCACATCTTGAGAGACATACTGTAGTTTCAGCCGCCTTCAAATCTGATCACAAAGCATGATCCACTCTGTAGCACAAACATACAGTCTGATATACCTATTTCAACTTACATGGACTGAGTGAGTCATTATTCACTCAAAGTGAATATACTACCATGAACTTCAATCTTCACCCTTGGAATTTCAATCTATCCAAATCAGAATGCAGCCCACAGAGAGTATTAAACACAAGGGGATTGAGAAATGAGTGTAAAATAGACAAAGTCAGAAACTACTTGAAGCTAACTAGCTGATCAGCATCCTGTATGTTCTCAAGTATGAACAGATCATTTCCCAATACAGAATCCCTGAAATCTATCATCCAAAAGCTCAATCAGAATAGATTCAATTCAGAAAAGTGATGAAAGAGAAGATCAAGAAGTGATACCCCAAACCAAGCTAACCCAAGATAGAAAAAGAAGAAAACGAGAAGAGAAAAAAGAATCAAAAGACATACATCTCTCCTAAGACTTCTTCCACTTCCACTTCATCTTTTCCATCTCCCATCAATCTTCCCACCACCCAAGCTGCTTCTCTTAATTCTTCAATCGCAATCACTAGATCATGCGCTCCATCTTCTTCTTCTCGATACTTCAGGAACCGATCCAGATGATCTAAGATCTTTTGAAGTTTGGTTCTTTGGATGACGGATGTGATGATCGGATTTGATGTATGGCTTGTGCCAAGTCCGTAGCTAGGGAACATTGACGCAACAGGATCAAGATCAGCCAATGGAAGTGCTAAGGGCATGAAGCTTAGGATTTGGGTGGATTTGGGTTCGTACTTCGTTTCTAGTAAGGTTTTCATCTGATCAAGCAATGAAGATGATCCTGATAAAGTTTTGACACTGATCGGACAGATGGGTATCTTGGGAAACCGACTTGAATAAATCTTTATGGATTGCTCGAGCTGATTAGGTTCGACTAAATCAGTTTTAGTCACCAGAATCAAAGAAGGTGTACAAGAGGTGTTTAAGAAAGTTCGAATCGAATCTAAAAGATTAGCTTCATGTGAGGAATTGATAAAGACGGGTGCAGGGATCAAGTAGAATTGTAGATCTGATTTTAAGATACTTTTAAGATCAACTCATGAATCAGAAAGGTTTCCAGTTTTTTTCGGATTGGAGAAGTGGTGATTGTGTCTTACGTTGCTTTAGCTCGATCAATTCCAATCTCTTCAATTGGATCTTGAGTATCTCTCAGACCAGCAGTGTCAGATACGATGATTGGAAACCCGTCTACGATTTTCAAGAAAGTGAGTCAACTCCTCTGACAAAGATGAACAGACAATGAAAGGTTCGCACGGAAATCTAATGAAATCTCGATGACATCACGTGTTGTACCAGGATGAGGAGAGACAATCGAAGCTTCTCTATGCACTATTGTCATAGTAATTTCTTGTCAGTCTATGATCAAACACAACACTTTCAAGAACTAAGACGAAAGAAAGTTTAGAGGACAAGTTTTCCAACCTAACCAATTCAATAAAGTGCTTTTACCAACGTTAGGAGCTCCAAAGAGTGTCAGACGGATTCCATTCAAAACCTTTTCATGTCGATTCGAATCATTGAGGTGAGATTGGATAATCGATTCCAAACTTTTGACTTTATGTGAAACTGTGAGAGATATAGTAAGAAAAGAGAAATTTAGATACAAAGAAGCCTTATGAGTTTTTGATGACTTTGACTGATCTACCTTCTTCCCATACAGATTTGTCATCTATTGATCCATCTTCACTGAAATCTATAATCGCTTCACATAAGGCCATAGACTCTAGCAGGGTTTTACGTATAGATTGATAAACTTGTTTGAATTGCCCCTGAGGCGATTCAACGAGAAATGGATCAGATCAGGCTATTTACAGTTGCAATAAAGAGATTCCGTTGGATAGAGATCTTGGTACACACATCGAATTGGTGGATGGCCAATTTTCTTTGCTCCTCAGTCTCGGCGTCAATTAAATTCTTGAGCGCTAATAATTGATTTAAATCAAATTGGGGTCGATGCTGAACCATGCTACGCTCATATCGACGTTGGGTGAATTCACCAGGTTGAGCAACTCTAAAGTTGGGTAAACGAGAAAGAGAAAGGATGACCGATTTGATGATTGCGGGTGATCCATGTAGATGAAATTCAAAAGTTGAACTGGTTAAAGTTGATCGATGAGGAAAGTCTATCACTATTGCCTCTGGGTCTAACGTCTCTTTTGTGAATGGATCAACAATTCTCCTCAGTTTAGCCGTACGAGGTGGTAATGTTGATGGATGAGGAGATACGTTTGAGTGTTCGATTGGAGTTATGGCACTGGTCATCTGATGATAAAGTGATGATGCTTGAGGTCCATCTACCCGGATGATGGAAAGTGCTGATTTCGAATGGGTTGGAGTTGCAGCAGCAAAGATATTTTGAGTCTTTGGATCTGAACTTGTATTCCAAACCCATCTCCTGGACCGCAGATTCCAATGATTTATCCTACTCAGATCCTGAGTATTTTGATTTCGACGCAGACCCAGTTGTGAAGTGATTCTCTTCATCTTATATTTCGAAACTCCAAATTGGTATATATATCTTCAATTTGAGAATATCTTTGGATAGATGTTCACTTTATGCATCGCGAGGGATGACTTTAAACTTATGATTTCTGCAACTGACTTTCTGTCATTCTTGAGTGGACTGGGAAGTGATCGAACGAAACTTGAAAATTTCTCAAATTTTTGAATCTTGGGAGATCCCTTTCACAGGCGTGGTCCTCGCTCAGAGAGCCCTCATCCATCTAGGGCTGTGCCCCGGACCCGAGGCTGCGGGGCCGGCTTCGCCTGGCCCTGGGTAGACCTGGGGGAGCTCAAGGACTGCTCAGGGCCAACCAGGGCTCACTCTGAGCTCAGGTTTGTCTGCGGCAATTTTCCAATTAAGAGCAGGGTACAGTCCCCTGATCCTCTTCAAAAGAAATATAATCTCATCCCCCTTGTGCAAAACATGTGGAATTGCCGAAAATACTCACCACTTTCTAATTTATTGCAGACGATATTCAAAAGCAAGAAAAACAATGAGAGCAAAATTAAAAGAAGAAGGAATCCGAGTGGACTGGTACAATAGTACCAAGATATTGGACAACCCCAAAACATATCCCTTTCTAGCAGATTATATACTGAGAACTAAACGCTTTATTCATTCACAATCATTTTTACAGGAACCTACTCAAGTCCAGCAGTCACGGAACGAAGGTCAGAAGGTCTGAGGTCCGCAATTTTCATATGGCTTAACTAAATCCATAAAACCCAACAGATACTAGAATCCCCACCTCCTTCCTTAGATTGGGGGACGAGTGGTAATCAACTAGTGGGAAAAAACAAAACCAAAACCTCATCATACATTCAAGCCATTACCATACTCACAATCCCTGAGCAGGTATTATCCGGGCAGAATGTCACTGTAAATGCAAATTTGAGCATGGTCACAATTGGTAAACAATCAAAGACTGAACATACACGTACCATCCTCCCTTACCTTCCACCTTAGATTGGGGATGAGTTTGTGGAATTGGACTGTCACTGTTGCTCTTTTCCCTGCATTTGTAGGTACCAAACAGAGATAGTTGCGAATGGTAAACATCCTCAACAGAACAAACAATCCCTGGGATCCTTACCTTCCACCTTAGATTGGGGATGAGTAAGTGAGGTAAATTGTCACTGTTACCGTCTTAAACAAAAACAACCATTGATAAAATTACCTACACAGTTAGCTATTCATTGCGTAATGACCTCAAGACCTCTCAGTTTCTTTGATCCAACTAGATAACTGAAATTGGCTTGTATACTAGTCTCCTACAAATGTTCTAGCTCAGTTAGTGTGATATGCAATAAAGCGCCACTGCACTATAAAAAAATTGGTGAAAACAGGGCAAAAGTCGGAAGATTTTGACGTTATACAAATGTATACACCACAGGGCAGCTGGCATGTGGAGCTGATGTGGATTCTGACTCTGCCAAACAATCAAGCGCTGTCCACTGTGTGATACCCATTGCAAGTTACACGTGCCAGTCAGTGTGGCCATCACCTAATGTGACCACCTATCATAACAAGGGGGGGGTATCTGATATGATGAAACTTTAAGCTTGATAACCCAATTAAAAGATGAGTGATTCAACTCAGTGCTCATTCTGCTTTATCTTGGCTCCATATCCAGCCCACTCAGATTACGCTTGATTGTTATTTTGGCTAACAGAATTGTGATGAGTCATCTACTTGTTTCATTGACAGATACTACATACATGTATTAATCTGATGGGAAAGATAAGAGTGAAGGAGTATGCTTGAAAAACTGGAAGAGAAAGGATCAAATTGGATAAGATAGTTCGGAGCATGATATGGATACAATAGAATTAATTGTGGTATACAAATATGTGTTCTGTAGATTTCTACAACAGTTTTCAGAATGACAGAGTTGGGCTTTTGCCTGACCAAATTTGGGGTTCTGGCATTCTGTAGACTGTTCCATATTTTTGAACCATTAATTAACAAAATTGATTGAAAAAGATTGGTGGAGAGGACAGCTAAACTCACCTTGATGTTGTCCAGTTTGTTGTGACAATCAATTCAATCAGTCCAATGCAGTTGATTAATCTTTCTACTGATGATGCAAGAAGAACAAGGCTTACTTGTGGTGAATGATATTAATAACTTTAAGTGAGTGGTGTGCGGAGAGACTCTGAAGAAGGAGTCAATGAGACTTAGAGAAATTCAATCTGGTGATGTTGCTGTCTCTGAAAAAAAATGAAAAAGATAAAATTAATTAGATGTAAATGAATGTTATTGTGTTATTAAATTATGTTGTGCCAATGTGAGATTGCTGGCTATGTGAAGAAAAACATAGGTGAGGGCTACAAAGCCTCACTCATGCTGCTGTTAACTTCTTGTGGGGATACCTTTGTTCCACTTCACATGGTTCCAATTCAAAGTTGCCCCATGGTGTATGTGTTTAGGAATTACCTTGACCACAATATGAGCCTATTTGTATTGTAAGAAAGACTTATGTAAGATCCTACTCTTCATATTTTATCTGTATCAAACAAAAGATGCCAACAGGTTCCCAGGTTGACCAGGTTGCCTAAGTTCTTGTGGGGCTTTTCAATTATACTTCAGTATGTCAGGCCATGTCAGGCCATGTCCTGTCTGCTTCCTGAGAATTTTTGGGCAGAATTGATGGGGCAGGTCCAAGGCTGGGTCACAGCCCTACATACATTATCACAGAGAGAGAATTTGAGCAAGTGTGAAACTTGCAAGCACAAAATAGCAGAAGTTAGCAATCCCACCCCAGCCAGATTGGTAGAATGTCGCATGTATCAAATTGTCTTGATGTGAGAACAATTCACTGGTTGCTAACAACACACAGGAGTTGTCCATTATGTATCAATCTTATCAAAGTTAGAAATCTTCATGGTATGGAATCGTCCTTGTTACAGATGGGCATGTTTTGTTTTCTTTCAATCACTACAGTGTTTGAGGCATACCACGCATAAATGAATGAACTTGCGGGTCAAGGTAATAATGATTTATCTTATATTGGTAAAGTTGAGCACATAACCAATCCTGAAGGATGAGTGATTACTTTAAAGTGTATCAGGAGTCAAATCCCTTCCAAAGCTTTTGTAAGGTTCTTAGTAAAGGAACCTTCACTGGACTCTTGGGGACTTCTCACGGTGGATCTAACCACTGAAAGCTAATCTAGGACTTGTGTCTCATTACAAGTTAGCTAGCTAGCTCCAGTCGGGGTTCGTGAAGAGAAACAACCATTAGAGCATCTGCACTCGTGCGGTAAATCAAGTGCGGTAAGTGTAAATTTACCGCAACCGCAGGGCTTTTTCCACACCGGTGGAAAAGTAGACCTGCGGTACCAAATGTTTTGATCAATTTGAGGTAAGCCAAAGGTAAATATAATCATACCTTACCTCATGCATTATCCTTGGTGGCTGCCTATTTGGGGTGTAACAATTACCACGTGGCAGATACTGTACACGAGTGTGGAATTTGTACAAAATCAGTAACTTTTACCTTACTGTACAGGTAGGTACCACAAAAGATACCTAAACATACTGCAAACAAGTGCGGATGCTCTTAGAAAGAATATAAATGAATGTGATAAAGTAATGATAACTCTTACCTAGCTCCAGTCGGGGTTTGTGAAGAGAAGAGAACCCAACGTGGAGCCAGGGTTGGTTGAGAGTAAGCAGAATCCACCTGCCTAAACCCATACTGTAACATCCTTACAGCTTTCTACCAAGTTTTTCTCACAGTTCCATGACCCTTCAAATACTCCCCAGATGTTGGAATTTCCAGATGTGTGGAACACAGCAAACACTACACAAGCTTGAATTCTTGTAGATAAAGCTCAATTTAATCGGAGGTAGAAACTTAGTTGGTTTGAGAAAATCTCTGCCTTTTGTCCTCCTGATCCATCCTAATTATCAGGAGTTGCAACTTTGGGAGTTTTTGATTGGATGGTTTGATGTTGTACTGGTTGGGCTGGAGACATCTGTTGAGTTTTGGTGAACAGTTGAACTAGTGGTCTCAGCGTCAGCCATCTGAGCTTTTTGTTGATCTTCTTTTGTTTGAAGTAGTTCTTGCTTGAATTCTTTCATCAATGCAGCTTTGAGTGCTCATCTAAGTTTATTGAACTTGAAGACATAGCTGAGGTCACCAGTTCACCAGTTTCTGGTAACATAGAGTCAAGTTTGGTGTGGTGGCAATGATTATGGTCTGTGGGGTATTTCAACTTCATGGTTCACTTAAAAAAATCAATTGTGTTTCTTTGATGGTTTGATAAAATTATAAAATTATTGTGAAGCTTTGAATTCCTTCTGATCCTTGATCTTCCTGAATTATTCTCTTGTATTCTCTCTTTTCTTATGTTCTTATTTTCTTTTATTCTTATTTTCTCTGTTTTTGATTGCTGCTGTTCATTAATGAGACATTGCAATGTGGTATGACTAAATCTAGTACTAATTGAAGAGAGCCAATCTAGCTGTTGTGTGATGATATAATTGCAAAATAGAGTGTAAAATCATACAACAGAGCTTTGAGCTATAGAGTTGATGAAGGGTGCAACTTTAGCATAAGCATACACTCTTTAGAAGGCTCATTACACTCAGCCCCTCAACTAATGCTCAGCTTTCACAGGCCAGTACCACAGGTGCCAAAATCAGAGCTCATATGAGATGAGCACACCAATCCTTCCGCTCACAATTTTGATTGTGCTAGGGTGTTCAGCCTGTAATACTAATGCTTTGCTTAGAATTGCTGGAGCAGGCTCATTTAAATTTTGAATGAGTATTGTTTGAGAACATTTTACTCCTGGGCTGCTCCTGAGATGATGAAAGGAAAAGTTTAGACTTAGGAATGAATCCTGAGCAAGACCATGACCTGTGCAGACATTGATGAGATGAAAAATGAAAAATGGGAACAAATCTGAAGAGAATTTGCAGAGGACCGGAAGAAAACTCCAAGCTTGATGTGCTCACCTTCAGGTGAGCTCTGATGTTGACCCCTGTGAGTGTGCAGTACATTGGTTTTGGAAAAGGTTTTGGGTATGCAGTGGCTCATGAGCTAAAAATAAGTATCCATTTGTCCTCAAAAAACATTCATTCAAGATTGAAATCAGTGTTCTCCAGGAATGTCAAGCAAAACATGAGCAATACAGGCTGATCATCTTGACACACCACAAATTGAGTACCAAATAGATTGGATCATTTTTTGAAAAAAAACAAGAAAAATTTGTATCCTCACATCAAGGTGAGCATACACTTTAGGGAGCAATGTCTGAGACAATGTGAAGTCCTATACCAAAAAAAAACTGGAGAACCAGAGACTAGCCTAGTACAGACACCCATTTCAAATGGATTAGATGGTTTTTCTAAAGACATCAGTGTCTCAAGTTTTCCAAAACTGTCTTCTTTCTCTGAATAAATCAATTCCTTCCCCAAGACAACAGCAATATGGTACACAGGGGTAGAGAACTGTACCCAACTACGCTGAGCTATGTGCTATTTTAGCTAGTTTTGCACTGCTAAGCTATGTCACAGGCCCAAAATCTCCGTAGCAATATAGTCTTTGAGACACCAAGTAGCATGGATGGGATACAAGCCTGGCTGGCTGTAGCATAGCGGGCTGTGTTTAGCTACACTACCCTATGCTATCAGCTATGTGTAGTGTTGCTTGTATGGGTGTTCAAGCACACAGGTGGAGGTTTTTGAAGAAATTGAGAAAGGTTCATCAAGAATTGGGTGAAATGTAACTCAGAAAAGTTGGGTTGTTATTCAATTTGAGAAAATTCTAGTCTACAATTTGTTTGATCTAGTTTATGACCTGCTCAAAATGAAAAATCTTTGTGAATGTTTTGCTCTAAAATCATGTTACATAAATCAGGTTTTCTTATAATCTTGGGGTCATCACTCCAAATTCAAAACCTACAGAATAGAAAATTGTATTCAAAATGAACCAGATTTTCTTCTTCAATTTTTGATTCATTCTGAAGAATACCTTTTCTCAATCCAAAATACAACAAATTCAGCTTTGATATTTCTGTACCTTCATCTGATCTCATGACCCTAATCAGCTCATGATGTACATTAGATTTTACATATCTGATTGTAGAAAAAACATAAACTTTGAGGGAATCTGATCTGTTGATTTAGAAGATAATGATTTTGTACATTTTTTGTAAAGTTATCAATAAAGAAAAACAAAATAATGATCTAAGACTTTGACAATACACAACAGATTACAAATGTTTTTACAGGCTTCTTAGATCTCTAACCTGAATGTCTTGACATATTTTCATGTTTGGATTCACAGGGTCAGGATGATGCAATTGAGTGCTATCACCTTGGGCAAACATCATGTGCAATCCTGGGTTGCAATCCTAGCAGTCTCACCTTTCCTATATCCTCATACCCAACACTTGCAGTTTTGAGACCAGGCCAAAATTACAACCCATTGGGCAATATTAAATCAATTACAAAACCCACTATGATCAAGTTGTTCTATTGTACATCTATGGTACCAACAACACCTTCATTTCAACAAGACAAATCAGTTGTGTTGTGCTTCTAAGACCAAAATTTCAACAATATTAAAACATGGACCAATTTCTTTGGTTGGGTTTTAAAAAAAACACTGGTAGATGTTCATTTCAAAGGACTTCCTCAACAAATTGCAAGCCATGATCATACAAAGGTTAGATTTTGATCAGGGGTAAGAATAGAAAAGGATAAATGTAAAAAAAGAAGAATTGATGGGGATTGGACAACATCCACCTTTTTCACAGTCATAACCAGAATCCAAACAATCCAGTCTTCTTGGATCTCCTCAAAGATTTCTTCAATTTGACCTTTTAGACCTCAGAGACCTACTGAAAACATTGGTTTGAGTATTTTGTTGTATCATATCTACATTCTCCTCCCCTTGTTTCCTTGTCTTTGCATAGATAGTGGGTTACAACCACCCTCAAACACAATGTGGTTGTGTAGCAAGGATTTCCTTGCTTTCTTGACTGGATGTGGTGATGCCCATAATGACTCTCAGATCTGATCATCACCATACTGAGAAAAAAAAGGTTGTGGATGCTGGATACAACAAAACTCTGCATCTTTGAATAGGATAGCAAAACTCTTAAGTAGAATCTACCTTCCATTTTTGTTTCAACCTGAAAAAAACAAGAGAGAGTAAGATTTATTCTTGGAATAAAAATGATCATGAATCACCAAAAAAAAACAAAGAAACTTTTTAAATCAAACTGGAAAAAATTCAAATCATAAATTTGAATCTTGAAATAAAAAATCCAATTTGTAAAAAATAATGAATTTGAAACCGAATCCTATTCATCAAAATGATGTATCTTAAAAAACAAAACAAAAAAACAACAAGAAAAATACAAATCACTAAATCATAAAAACAAATCTCTTTTCCTTTTTTCTTCTTTGGTTTTCATCAAGTTTTCTTTTCTTCTCTTTTGCTATATAAATCATAACATAGAAATGAAGAAAAAAAACCCTCATCATGCGCGTGTTTAAAATCATAATAAATTAAGTATTTAACTTTTTTTCTCTTTCTTTCTTTACAATTCTCTCTTAGTTAAGTGAACAAGACAAACAAACAAAAAAAATTATCTTCAAGTAATACAAAAAAAACCTTTAATAAACCAAAAACCGAAATGACAAGACAAGAAAATCCAAAATCCGAAAACAAAAGAAAAACTCATACACTTTGTTTATCATCAATTTTTTGGGGGGAGAGGGGACGGTTTCTTTTTAAAAGAAATCACCTGTGATAAGAATTCCAGTTAATTTAAGTCTTCGTTGACATTCTCTCCATTTCAATATCATTTCTTCTGTCCATTCCAATGGCCTTTCATCCGCATCAGTTAACCCTATCCATCCCAAAAAAATTCAATAAATCCTCTAGTAATTTTTCATTCAAAGACGAACAAAAAAACAATGATCACTAACCTTCTTCTCTTCTAGTCACAATCCAATATCGAGTTAAATTAGATCTTCTGAAAGTAGGATCCCAAAACTTTTCAAAATAATTCGGCTCAAATCCTATCGTCACATTTAATGTCATACTAATCAAACTAGCCGGACAATTTCGATCCATTTGATGATCACAAGTAATAGCAGAAGTAGTAATATGTTTAACTTTTCCCAATCCACTCACTGCCTACAATTCCCTCGAAAAAAAAAATTAAGTTCAAAACAAGAGATAATGGATTTGTTAAAAGATAATTTGAACTTACTTGGTTTAGGAATGAATGAGTCGCATTTGGCCAGATGATCACTAATTCTTCTAATTCTCCACCTGATTGAAGTAATGCTTCTGATATATCTTCGGCTGTTAATTGGGTTTCGTCTGGTGATGAATCTCCAAAATCGATGGTAAACTTTTTAAGCGTAGGTCTTGTATAACTTAGAAGAAAGTTCAAATCTTCACCTACGAAAATCAAGAAAGATACAAAAAGATTGAGATCAGGAAATGATCTCAACTATAGGCTTGATCAAAGAGTTTAAGATAAGACCTACCAGGTAAATCAGGATTAACTAAAACCAATTCAGTCAAATTAGAAGTAGAAGGCCAGTCTTCAGCTAAACTTTCCAAGTCACCAAGTTCACCAAGTCTAACAAGTTGAAGATAAGTGATTTGAGGAAACCTCATCGAAGCTTGTACATGTCCTCTACCGATCCCTTCTTCTGCTGCTAATAAAACGTTTTGAATAGGTGCAGCAGATAATTCTTCACATAATGAATCATATAATTCACCACCTGATGATCCCCAAAGAGAAATGATGAGTTTATGAGAAAGTGAAATCAAAATGACAAAATGATATAAATCACTCAACCTGCATAAGGTACGGTGACTTCAAATGTTTCAAGACCAGTTAAAGAATTCATAGCAGAGAAAACTGCATCTGCATCCAAAGAAACTAAATACTCAGGATCGTCTGTGAAAAAGTTTAATCTTCTAGCCAATTTAGCTAAATCAGGTCTAATTTTTGCTGCCTTCTCAAATGCGGTCACACAATCTACATTTGGAAATCTTAAATATCTCCATAAGCTAGAAGGAAGACATCGGATTTATTCAATCGATTTCATTCAATCAGTTTTAGAATTGAGGAATTCAAGGGTTGGGTTTTGAGGATTGAAACTTACACTGTTTGAGCTGGTCCTCTCCATTTTCGACATACAAGTGAGACTGAGAGTAAATCAAGAGAATCGTCTAAGGAAGGTAAAGATTTGAAGATCTCCACTAATAATTCATTCGGTAATGAGTTAATAAGAGCTGGACCAGAAGTAGAGTGATATGTTGAATTAGAATCGATGATAGGAGGAGGGAGTGAGATGGGAATAGAGATAGGGATAGGTCTAGGAAGATGGATTGAATGAAGATGTGAAGAATGCTTGGGGTTATTGAAACCAATCGGATTAGAGTAATTAGTGATGTTGTTCATCGGATTGTGATTAGATTGGTTTAGCTTTTGGTTCAAGTTGAGATTGAGACACAAGGTAGCAGCAGTAGCAGTAGTAGCAGTAGTAGCAGTAGCGGTACTGGAAGTAGAGTTGATTATAGAATTACTGGATGATGGTTTAGTTGTGGTTTGATTGGTTGTTGGTTCAAGAAATCGAGTAAGAAGTTGATCGGATCGCATCACTCTATCAGAACACAATCGATCGACAATTTGAACAAAATGTTTTCTTAATCCAAAAGTCTGGGTTCAGGTTTTAAAAAGACTAATTCGATTGGAGTTTAACTTTTTCTTTAAAATCATCCGATCATAAACAAATGATGATTGAAGGATATGATCCAATCTATCTCAAGCTTTAAGAGTTTTTTTAGATAAATTGTTTTGGAAAGAACAGTCTAAGAGTGAAGATCAAGAAGAAAGATTAAACTCAAAGAGGCTTAAAGGTGGTGATAATAAGGTTGAGGAGGGAAACCAAACTGAGGAAGATAAAGGAAAGGGGAAGGGGAAGATCGAAGGTTGTATGAAGTGTATATATGCTGCAGTCAAGAGGGTAATTGTGTCAAAAAGTTTGATGAATATTGATTACACTGACTTACAACTTACGATTTGGTTAACAGACTAATAAAGTTGAATTATAGATTTAAATTCAAACAAACTAACTAACCCAACCAAAGTTTGATTGACTGAAGATGATGGGTTCAAAGATATTCAATTGTAGCCTTTAAGAGCTAAAGAGGTGATAATTTGTTTTGTTTGATGATGAAAGATAACGAAGAATCGAATGAGTATCTGATTTCGATCAAAAGTGTATCCCTTCTATCATTCTCAATTAGATATGGATCATCAATTTTATTTTATTCAATCGTCGATCGATTTGTTTGATAAATAATTTATCTTCTAGTAGTTTCAAAGTATCTTTTAAATGAAGGGTTTGATTGCCTAAACTCAATAAACTACAACATGAATTCCTAAGATTTGATTTGTTGAGTACGGAATCAAAAAAGGTGATGAAATATTGTATCACCCTTCATCAAGAAAATTCCTCATTAATTCCAGTGCCACTTCCATCCACCTCCTCAAATCACACTTGATCTGTGATAAATATGTAAGTACATACATAACCTCTTGTAACTTATCTCAACTTGTATTTCTCGTTCATCACGGTCAAGAATTCTAATTTCTCCTCATCGACCGACTTTTAAACTATATCTAATTCAATTGGATGGTTAGATCTATGTTGTACCAGATTAAATTCAGATTGAAGTGACGGTGCAAGTGTTACAATCAAAGTAGGAATGTAAGATAAAAGCCGACCTTTTTCCATCATTGTACTTACACCCAAACAATTGTGTTTCGATTCTGAAAAAAAAATCAATATACACTCTGAAGTTTCACAATTGTATTGGTAAACCGTAAAAGAATCGCTTTACCCTGCGAACCACCGAGATGATGTAGATATCACACTGAAATCTTTAAAGACTAAATTCACTTGCAATCAAATCGCAGTCAAAAGGAATCAAACTTACCAATTCTCCATGCATGTACTACACTACATCCCATTTATACTCATAGTTCTTGCCGATCATTTGACTTTTCAAATCCAAAGACAGACCAAAGAAGATGACCGAAGAAGATGATCTGCGCTGATCTGTTTAACGGAATCTGTATCATCCAAATTCACAAGGACTCAATTCTGACATGTTATGATGAAAGGCAAAAGATTGGTAGCGCATAGAGTCCAAACCATAACCCATTTCTTCCTTGTTAGGTAGCTATGTACATTGATCACAAGATGATCACTCTTTGTTGAGCTATCTTTCTCTTGAAGTTGTAAAATGGGTGTACAGTAGACTCTGAGAAAACCGATACCCAAAAAATTGGGTCAAAAACTATTGTTTTTCGCCGAGTATTGGTTTTGTCAACGGAAATCTCACTGTAAATAAGAATTTATTGGGCCAAAAATGTATTGGTTTTCCAAGATTATCGCTTTTAACGGCTATCGGTTTTCTCAGAGTCTACTGTATATGAATCATCATCCCTTTATTTTGGTCATTTTTTCAGTCTCTCAAGGTGTGGGCGCAAGGTCTGAAAAAGGTACAACTTTTTTGATAATAGGAATTGGTTGTATTCAATCTCAGATAGTAAATACCATGGTCAGCATGATTTTTAGCCTTCCTGTCGATTGTACTGAATTTTGAGTTTTACTATGTGTGAAGTCATCTGCTAAGCTTATGGTGAGTACAGGATCCAGTAACTCCATTCCAATTGGAAGTCCTGCCTGGAGGGGATTGAATCCTGAAAGTCTCTAATATACCTGCCATGATAGATTAGTAGATGAGTATACAAAATGGCTAGAGCTTATAGTAATATAGGACCCATCTTGTTGAGGTGCACTTGAGACACAGTACACAATTGGCTGTTTCACTTCAAAACATGTGGAAGCAAAGATAATATGGTGAGATGGGAAGCAGGTGTTGTAGACCATATTGAACTCTCAGAGCTGGAGTTCCTCACCATGTCTCTTGTTGAAGTGTCCAATCAACAGAAGGAATGAACTCATCATCAGTAGCAATCAGGAAACATGAAAAAGAAAAGGAGATTTAAATTAGGATAAACTGTGTGGAGAATTTACAAGATACTTACCCCAACACATTTATATGAGCTCAAAAATTAATACTTATAGTTGTTTGCCTTGAATTTGAGTGTACTTCTCTTTCCTCATCTTTGGAAAGAGAAGTACATATATCTCTGTTTTTCTGTTTCACTTCATTAATTATATTGATGTTTTGGTTGATCAATGTTATGTTTCAAAATGCTTTAGATTTCTTGTGAATTACTAAGAGTCTTTGAACAGGGATCTGATAAAGTGCGAAAGCACTGATAAGCTCACAGCCAACTACAACAACAGCACTCTGATAAAAGCTTCTGACCTGGAAGATGGTTCAGAATAGTAATCAGATGAATTGTTAGTTAAGGCTATCAGCGATATGATCTATGTGACTAAAAGAGCAGTTTTTCTCTTTCCAAAGATAGTTTCTATTCACCTGATAAAGTGCGAAAGCACTGATAAGCTCACAGCCAACTACAACAACAGCACTCTGATAAACGCTTCTGACCTAAATCAAATCAACAACAACATTAGAGAAATAGTATAGAGAAAATAAAACATTATATTATTAAGTACCTGGAAGATGGTTCAGAATAGTAATCAGATGAATTGTTAGTTAAGGCTATCAGCGATATGATCTATGTGACTAAAAGAGCAGTTTCTGAAGGATGAGACAATAAACAAAAGAAGCAATTAATTATAACACTACAAGATAAAAAGTATAAGGGTACCTACTTCTCTTTCCAAAGATGGGAAAAGAGAAGTACATTAGATCATTGGATACATATATATAAGAGTCTACTACGAATTCAATTCTCATTGGTGTAGCGTTCTAAACGCTGAGCATTTCTCATGTAAACCATGAATCTCATGTTTGTTTGCGTGTAATTCTTCCTGTCTAATAATGATGTCAAACTGATATATTCTTCCATTCTCTTTTAGTCAATTGTACATTTCAACATTTCTATTTCTTACAGTCCCAAGATCAGTTATCAAATCAGAGATAACTTATACTAATACATATCTGTACCAACTTCCAGGTACTAATCTTATAATGTTTTTCTGTTAGTCTTAATCTTTCTAATTCATTTGTTGGTTGATATAGGTCAGAACATTCTTGTTTAGATTTTGTGTAGGCAGAGGTTCTCGTCGTGCTATTGTGCACACTCTTAGGTGAATAAATAATAGCTTTGGAAAGAGAAATTTCTATTTCTTATAGTCCCAAGATCAGTTATCAAATCAGCAATAACTTATACTAATATTTCTGTACCAACTTCCAGGTCAGAACATTCTTGTTTAGATTTTGTGTAGGCAGATGTCCTCATCGTGCTGTTGTGCACACTCTTAGTTCCCTTCTTCCATATACAATATCCTAGATTCCAAGCCAACTCAGATATTTGTATCTCTTTGTCACCATCCCCCTGTACAATATATGTACATAACTCCCCTGCCTCTTCCATGTGGGCTTGAGAGCCAATGTACTGTTCCTGCTGATGTTATTTGGGGAAAAAAACTGTCACTACATTGCTGTGTGTGGTGAGGATTGATTGTGGGACATTGCTTGCAGGATGGATACATAGTTGTATATGAATCCATTCAAGATCTTTTGAGAAATTAAATGACAAGAACCAACCATGGTGGGTTACATGTAACCAAGTCATTATCTGTCCAATTCCCTCAGATAAAAAATATCAGGCTACAGAAGTTGCCATCAAAAGAGGCTGCTCATAATGTTCAAGAGGTATGTAGAAAGAGAAGATTAGACAGATTTAGAGATATCACTAACAGTGCTTAAACAGTGTGGAAGTGGGACATTAAAAAGAGCTTGAAGAAGATTTATCAAAATTGATAATCCTGAAAATGTGACAAAGACAGATGCTTAAATGTGACATGATCTCCACATTTCCAAGAAATCTTTAGGCTGGATTGACACTACTAATTCCGCACAACATTCTCAGTAGAAGTTATCAAGCAACACATCATTTCTTGCTCATAGATGAAACCAGCTAGGTGATCATTTCACTTAACATTCCTGTGTTTGTATGTGCCCTGCTTCACACATTTATCACATTCTGAAAAGATTATTTAAATGTCAGTAACCTTTCTTTGAAAAAATCATAGTTTCAAGCACCATCACTTATGCAGTGAAAATGAGCTCAAACAAAAAGATTAGACCTCTGAAAAGAACTGGATTCATCACTCACTTTGACTGAGGTAGTTCATATCAAAAGAATTTTATCTTGTTGAAAAAGTCATCAGTTTTGGGAGCACCTATATCCTAGAGCTTCTGCAGTGAAATTAGACTTACCTGTCTGCTGAATTGAGAGCACTGCACCATAAATCTGGCACTAAAAAATTATCCTTGGAACAAGCTGAAAAGTGAAATTTCAAATCAGAGCTTTTCTACGTGCAAAGTTTGTGAATCATCATTTTGAGATAACTTACCGTATCAAATACTTTTACCATCACGGTGAACTCTTTCATAAAGGGTGCAAGCTCCGTTTGTTGTCACATTTTTACCTTCATAAACTCTCCTCTCGTTTGGGATTCCAATTTTAGGAAATACGCCTGCCTTGAGTGAGATGCAAAACTGTCCCCCTAGATTTCCAGGAGGTCAGAACTTGATTTACTGACCAATTCCTTGTATGGGTACTTTGAGATTTACTGGAAGGGTAACCATGACATTTAGAAGCCTGATAATTCACTTCAGTTCCAGGAGTGCCACCAGAGACACATCCTATCTCAAGACAAAAGGCAATGTTATTGTATATCTCCACAAAGTTGTTGTTACTTTAAGCAATCTTAATTACCAGCACTTTTCAGGTTCCCATTGAACAATTCATTACACACAACAGAGATGGGGCGTGCAGGTCGGCCTTTACCGGTAATTGTGGACATGGGGGCGCCCAACACCAAAGCAATTTTAAGGAGCATCATCTTTACTGATTCTAGTTAAGTGACCAGAAAAGTATTATTTAGGAAGTGTATCAAACATATCGATTATTTATTATACAGAATTCTTTTGAACTGATTGGTGAGGATGGTAAATGATTTTACAGTTGCTCCAGTCACTTCTTGACCACAGGCTGGCCCCGAGACCCAAATTTTTGGGGGTCCAGTAGTACCATGGAGTGTTTTTTTGGCGGAGTTTTTGAGTTTTGAGTTTCTCATTCTTTGTTTCTTGAGATGCTGAAGCAAAAGCAAGTTTAACTCAAGTCAATGAGCTCAAGGCTTTGATGATGTCAGAGGATAATTGCCAAACAGATGTTGCAAAGGATGTTCTTAGACTGATGCAACAGCATTCAAAGGAGAAGTTTGAAGCACCTTCTTTCAAACAATTGTTGACTCTTATTTGTTTCAGATATCTTTCAGATAAGTATGTTGTTTCCAAGAGGATGATCAGATTGGGATAAAGGCTTTTTTTGATGATCAAGAGTTGTATACAAAGATCTAAACCAATTCAATCAAATAAAGAAAGACTATATGTAAGAAGAAAGACTATCCTCTCTGCTTTTGTTTCTTCAATTTGAGACTTGTGTTCTCTTTTTTTCAATACAAATGGATGTAATAAAAATACATTTAAACTAAATACAAGATAAAGTTGTCAATATCAATGATACATGAGAGACAAATTAATGAGATGATGAGATACAATGCTAGCTAGTAGATAGTGGACTTGACACATCAAGAGAAAGAGAAAATGCTATGATCATCGTAAATCCCAAATTATATGTTTGAAAATTTCTTTCTGCTCAAGTTCTTTAATTACAGTAAGTTGACACCATAGACTTTAAGAATTGTACCATCCATGCGCCCCAAGAACAGGAACAAATGAATCTGAAGAAGTAGGGCATGGTTTGGAAGAACGTACCAATATACAGAAAGCCACAATTGGGGAAAACAATGTTTTCTGTACATTATGTACTGTACAGAAAGTGTTTACTGATTTGAATGTGAATTTCCACGTTTCAGTACGTACTTTTACCGTACTTTACCAGTATGTACTGTACCGTTACAGTAAATTTACTGTGACGGCTGTGGATGCTCTTAGAGCATTTGCACTTGTGCGGTAACTCGGATGTGGTAAGTGTAAATTTACCGCAATAGCAGGCCTTTTTCCACACCGGTGGAAAAGTAGACCTGCGGTACCTAATTTTCCGATTGGTTTGAGGTAAGGTAGAAGTAAACATAATCATCCCCTACCTCGCACATCCATTTGCAATGGGTAGCTTCTCTAGTTGCCATACTTAATTATAGTAAGCATTTGAGACGCTTGAGGAGCGGTCAACTTGTATGAGATACTTGTATGAGGTACTTATAGATATCTCCTAAATTGCATAATGTATATATTGGCTAGTTATACGTATACGCCATACGACTTGTATGGTGTTTGGGTGAGGGGGTTAAACTCAGCCCCTCCAGTCATCTTCCAGCGTACGTTGTTCCCGCTGGATGGTGATAAGAGGGGGGGATTAACCCCCAACACGTAAATCTGACAGAACAAAACCAATGAGAACACACAAGAGGGGGGTTAGTGATACACCCCGTTTGTGCTATCTCTCTGGTTTTGAAGATACAAAACACAATGCAGGCAGGGAGAGAGGACACAAAAAATTGATTCAGGATATGGAACTAGAGATCACTACGACGTCTAATTTGGATAAGGATTACCCAGATTAGAGGATGACTATAATAATGGGAATATAGTCCATCAGGTAGGATAAGACTACCTGATATATTATTATATGGCATCCAGGCCTCAGCCAAGAGTGAGACTTGCCCTGATTACTCATCATCAGGCGCTTTGCTCTATAGCTAAATTAGCTTTGTATGATCACTCATCTTCAGGCACCGGTGTCTTAGATACAGCTACACTCAGAGACCATGCGCCTGTGGATGAGAGAAGCTGAGGCCTGTCCCACAGACGTCTAGCTGCTCAAGTGCGTACATGGATCACAGCAACCTCCCTCGTGCCTCGTCCGGGTACTAGACATTGTCTTTGGTAACAACCCGTGTTTCTCAAAGGATACCGTCTGGAATTGTAAATGAACAATTCTTGCGGTACTGCTGTAAATCCAAATTTGATACTCTTCACCGGTGTGGAACTTGTACATTACATGTGCAGTAACAAATGCTATGTGGCAGTTACTGTACACCCACTTCGGTAACTCGTATGTGTAGTGTGCAACCGGACGCACACCACCAAAAAAAGCTTTTGAATTTTGGTTGCATATGCAACCCAAAATTGTCATTCGGTAAATTAGAATGTCACAAAACAGTTATACATATTTTTACACATATGTGTAAAAATTGTGTACATTCTTGAAAATGACTATAGAGTTGTTTTCAATTGTACACATTCCTCTTCTCTCTGATCAATCACCAACCAAGTGAGTCTTTTTTTGTACTTCAACAAAAAAAACCTTTTCTTTTTTTTTCTTCTTTTTTGTTTGCTCGTCACTCACCCCATCACCTCAAGCTCGATCCAAAAAAAACAACTCAATTACACTCAATCACAAAATCAATCAACTTCCTTATTTTTCTTCAAACTCCAAGACTTCAAGTTGTTGGTCAAGTATATGATTTGACGGCATCGATTTTGACAGCGCTGAAGAGCTTGATTAAACTCCATAGTTTCATGGATTGAAGTTGAAGTGAATTAATTCTATCTACATTGAAGATTGGAAAGAATAAAAAAAGAGATGAATGGAACCAATGAATCATCAAACCTGTTTACCAAAAGAAATGACCGTCATGATCAATCATTTAATGATCATGATTGGTGATTTCATTCGATTACCAGACGTTTCAAACTTTCATGATCCCAAAATCCATTACATATACATAGTGGTGAGAAATTTTCTCACCAATATGTAAAAGTTGCATTAACAGATAAGAGCATCCACAGCCGTTACAGTAAATTTACTGTAACGGTACAGTACGTACTGATGCAGTATGGTAAAAGTACGTACCAAAACGAGGAATTCCACACTTGTTTCAGTAAACCACCTTCTGTACAGTACGTACTGTACAGAAAACGGAGTTTGCCCCAATCGTGTCATCTGGCCCACATCAATTGAATGTGAGCTTTTCACATTTGGATCTACTCCTCAATCTCAGAGATTCAAAAATGGATTTCAAATTGCATTAAAGAACCTTCAATAAATTGATTATATACATCAAGAGGCAATTAAAGATATTAGTTTTGTTAAGCTGATGGAAATGGCAGGAAGTTGGTCCCTTTCAGACATCCTGTTAGGAATACACAATGGTGTGGATTTGAAAACATTGCAAGCTTATTGATTTTTTAATTTGATTGTTGTCGACCATTTGGAAGAGTGAAAGTAAGGTTGGATGGGTTTGAATTGTGAAAAGAAGTGAGATGAGATGAGAGGTGAAAGTGAAGTGAGAAATCAAAATTCGGCGAAAATCTGTCTACAGATGGCTTTACCAATTTGGTAAAGTTTTGGTATAGGTCCAGTAAATTTACGGGACCTTTACCAAATTCTACCAATTTTTTACCAAATCGTGTTTTTGACACGATTGGGGAATTTTGGGCTCGGTACGGTAAAATTTACTGTACCGAGGTCGTTTACCAAAACGCCTGTGGATGCTCTAATGCAACTTTTTTTACCGAAGTGGGTGGTACATGAGTGTGGAATCTGTACAAATTAACTAAGGGCGTGTTTGGTTGCCCGTTAATTTTGTAATGTACTTTGAAAGTGAATTGCATTATGTGACCTGAAAATGTGGTAAAGGTTGAAAACGGCAATTGAATCACATTACAAAAATAATCTGTGGTTTTCAGCCACAATTGTTTGGCATCTCACAACCATTTTGATCCAAACCTCTCACTTTGTACATTATTCTTCTAACTGCCATCATCCATCATCATACCTGATTACCTATTGCCAGCAGCGTCTATTGATGGTATGGATTCCATCATGACAATCCAAACCAAAGAACATGTTGAAGATGATGAATATGGAGAGGCTCTCCGAGCAGAAATTAAAAACACAGCCATTGATGCTCAAGAAATCCTTTCTGCCAAGGGTGAAACAAGATGGACGGTGAAGTTTTAAATGTAATGATGCGAGTCGGAATCGAAGGGAGAGAAACAAAAAGGTGAGAAGGCAAAAAAGAGAAGTCGAAACAAAAGAAAGAAACGAGACAATGGGGGATGGAAGGGAAGAGTGAGGTTATGAGGAGTGAGTTATGGCAGATGTCGAAATTTCGACAAGTCCCCTCTCCAGGTACGGATCTAATGCCGATTATCTGGAAATAATCGGCAAAAAGGCGATTGTGAACTTATGGCAGTTTTGGGCGATTATCAACCAAATGATGCATTACGATAATCGCCAAATTTGGGCAACCAAACGCTCGAATTTATTTGCGATTATTTTAATGCGATTGTGAAAATAAGCGCCAAACATAATCGCAACCAAACGCGCCCTAAGTTTTATCTTACCGTACAGGTAGGTACCACAAAAGATACCAAATCTTACCGCAAATGAGTGCGGATGCTCTATCATCAGCACCCATTGGCATCTCAAGTACCACGTCATCTTCCCTTATTGGTAGGCTATTGGGCTACGCAGCTCTCGAGATCGGGGCAGGGTGAAAGAACGCCATGTGGCGTCGAACACTTTCATCGACATCTACACCCGGGAGAAGGGCTTGCACTTGACGTGTCTGAACTTGATTGGTTTTGGTGTATGTAGAACTAATATTGACTTTGCGGGATCTTGACTGGTCACCTATAAAATAAAATATCATCCTCCTTATGCCTATATATTAACCTTACAACATATCTCCTAGAGAAGATCCATGATATAAATTCATCAAGGTGATGACTTGATATTGTTGATGCGCTCCGAAAAAACTTACACTTTTTGTCGATGTAAGCACATAAGAAATTTGTCTATGGATTACATTTCAAGAAGCCCTACATACTACATTGACACTGAAAGTTTTTCACCTTATGATCTCACATTACCCAGCCTTATTTGAATGATATGGGAATCAAATAATGCAAAACAAAGGGGGTTTCTGATGCACAAGCATTAGAAAACAAAACCAATATCACATCTTGAAAAAATGTTGGTATTTTTATGATATGAGTCTATATGCTACTTTGAAGCTTCTTTAAAAAGGATTTCAGATCCCATGGAAAGCTTGTTTGAACTCAGAGAGTGAATCAGAGAAGGAGTGAGGCATAAAGGCACACATTTTGACACATTGAACCCTCGATGAAGGATTTCATTTCAAATCAATCGGATCCATAACCAAAGTTAGAGATATCCGCTTATACTTCCTACAAATGATCTCAAAACGCAAAAAATAAATTCATCACAGTTTACAAAGAAGCAATAATTACATCCAGCGCAAAACACTTGTAGCAAAGAGTAGATTGGATCGAATGATTCCATATATATATAGTAACCTTCTTTTCAGCATTCCAAATCCAATGTTGTAACCGCAACAAATTATTTTACAATAACAACCTTTGACTTATCCTTAAAAGCGATATGGGTCCCAAAATCCTCTCGATGATACTATACAACACCGCCCATGCACCACAATCAGAGGAAGTCTGATTCACTTTGGTAATCTATTTACCCAAGCGACTGAAGATCGTCGGCAATTCTGGTTCTACCAAGTCTACCTTCTTCTTCTTGATGGATTCCATGATCTCATTCACAGCCGACTTATCCAAATCGTCCCTCGCTTTCAATAATCCCTCAGTGAAGCCAACCACTTGGGGTCCATATTCCTTTGCAAAGGAGTGCCAATCCAAGAAAAACATCGTTTTACTTGCGCTCATCACTCCGAGAATGTGTTCGAGGACCTTGAAATATGCTTGAAGTTCAGCTCCTGACTTATAGGTGACAAAGAAACCGTAGGATAGTTTTACATCGGATCGGATTCGATCGATCGCGGCCGGAATTCGTAGTTTGGAACACTTTCGGATCGCATTGAGATAAGCGATGAGGAAAGTATCGACCATGTCTTCCAGTAAAAGATCGAATAAATTCGGACTCAGATGAATTTGATAATCCGCCAGGTAATCTTTAAAGGTCGCAACGATCAGTATCATCGGGTCGTCATCCTCATTGACAGTGTACCAGCTATTACTGAGCAATGACTTGATGGCTGGTTTGAGGTCATTGAAGACAGCCTCGATCAACACCTGCACACACCGTTTTGCAACTTCCAAATACCCGTCCATCGCCTGAGACAGCTTATCATTGATCACTTGTCGATATTTCTCACTCACAAGACCTTCAAGTTTACCTAATAACCCTTCAACATAGTCAGCCGACTTAACTTGGTCATTGGCCAGACTAATGGTATATTCAACCAGTCCACCTGGTAAGTCGTCATTTGCTTTTGAGGATGTGTGCTTCTTAAATTCCTCATTTAAGAGAGTCATCCACTGAGATTGTGTTGATAACATCACCTTTGCTGATTCCTCTACAACTCTAGATAATACCGCACCCTGTCCACTGTCGATGGCAAAGTCAATCTGGGCATTCACCTGTGCAAACAATTCAACATCAGCCACTGAGGGACAATTAAAATAACTGTGATCTTTGAAGGCAAATTGCCACAAACCATCTGAAACATGATACTGGAGCCTTGCATGGTGTACATCTGATCGGCATCTTCTTCAGGTGGTTCGGTACGATTCACAAACAGTTGTGTCTCTCCCGTCATCAAATTCTTTGTCCATTCTTCCATCTTGACTTTGATCAATTTCAAATATTCATCTACCAAGCCTTGAATATCGTCATCTAGTAAGGGAGGTTCGAGAAGTTCGGCTGGGATGTCAAGTTCTTTGGTCATATTTTTCTTGTATTCTTTAGTGAAAGTGGCGAGTGCGAGGAGAGCGCCGGCCTCAGCGTCAGTGGAGGTAGCGTACGCCTTAGTGAAATTATACAGTGCTTTATGATAAGCTTTGATGTAGGCATGATATATCTAAAACCCGGTAAGAGAAGGATGTGAACTGATCAATCCGAGTCATCAGAATATAAAACGGGTTATATCAGCGAGCTCACCTTCCAGTCCTGAGGAAACTTATCAACCAACGTCTCCTCTACTAGAAGTAGATCTTGATAATACCAGTCAAAGTTCTCCCCTTCAAAGAACGCAGCTGGGTTGTCTTTAGATTTGGCGAATTGACGTTCGATTAGGTTTTTGGCGCTGGCCCTGATGGAATCCATGACCTTTGCGCGATAATGTTTGATGACTCGAGCTTCGGCCCTGACTGACTGAAATCGAGCGCCAATATCTTTCTAGATGAAATTGAGAAAAAAGGATCAGTGAGGAGGCAAATCAGCATCGATCAAAAGGAGCAAAGGTCACATTTTGTCGTTTGACCAACCGAATGGCAATTGCCTTCTCATCGCGCTGGCCTTCAATCTCCGCGATCTTGGCAATTTTGATCGCGACCTTTGGATGTCCCTTCCTGACTATATCCAAGAGGCTACTAGCAAGATGAAGGTAATGCGATTCAAATGCCTATGAGTAGAAATCAGCATCTCGCATCTCGCTGTTAAAGAGATTCAATTCAATGGACACACTTCTAAAGTACCAGCCAAACGTTCACAGTAGCCTTCCAAAGTTTTGATTGTTGATGCTTGACCGTCTCGAGTAGCCTGCAACATGGTCTCATTTCTGTAGAAGGCCCAAAAAAGTTGATACCCACACCCATTAGATCTCTATACAGTATAGCTTTCATTATACCCATTCAGCATATATGATGGTCCAAAAGTGACGGAAATAGGATGAAATACCTACCGAAAGGTTTCCAACTCACTCAGACAATAATGAATCGCAAGCAGGTTTGAAGCCTCACCCAAAGGCGTTGCGCGATCCTTCGCCAACAGTTTCTCGATGCGTTCAATCTTGAGACTCATTTCTCTCAATTGCTCCACCATCTTTGCCGTTGCGACAAAGTTTCGATGAATCCTTGAAACCGATGCAATCTCTGTGGGTTTAGTTGTGTAAGTGAATCGGCCTGGAATGACGGGCTTCTCAAAGTCTATAAGACTCAACTTCCAAATCCTTCAACCCAAACCCTTGGATCTTCACAAGCTTTTTCAATGGCGATCATATCTTCCTTGATCGTTCCAATCTCATTCTTGGTTTCTCGTAATCGAACAAGTGCATCTCTCGTTGCGTCCAACTGAAATCATCTCTAACATCAGTTCTTGTTTCTTAATCAAATCTAATCTACGAACCTGAGCCTTTGCACCCTCCTTGAGTTTCGCATCAATACTGGCCTGTTCACGTTGAAGTTTTTTGCGCGTTTGAGAAAGCTTGACCAGGTCATCGGGAGATTTGAAGAATTCAGCTACGGCCCTTGCAGCGGTGATATCTTTTTCCATTTATTCAAACAATCTTAATTTTTTCAAGTTTGGTGGTCAACGCTCATGAGCTGATAACCCAATTCATTCAACTTCGATCTGATTTCACTTCGCTCAACTGGCACAGGCCTGTCAGGATTCAGAATACCTTCATGAAACTCTTGTGACATGCCTCCGGGTACTGATGATCGATCAACTCCAGAAACTTTCGACGGCTTTCGACTCTCGAGCAGCCGGCGAAGCGGAACCCAGAGTCCAAGTACAGGCTCAGGTCTTTGTGTTAATTTGGAGCTTTGGGTATCAAATTCTGATGATTAAACTTAAAGAGCTTGCATCACTGCTCTGGTCTCAAAAAAAAGACTAAAACTGGGCACACTTGACAAAATTCCTCACCTCGCAAGAGCATATTTAGTGAAGTTTAGCGTGACTCAAAGATGAGATACGGATCTTGGCTGACTACTTCCTCGCGAAATGATATTAGTTGTTTGGGATTGTTCGCAGATAAGCTTATCCGTCTGGTCTCACGTTCACAAGGTATGGTTTGAAAACAAATAGTGTGGGTTACAAGATTGCAAATTACAAGATCCAACCTTCAAGTGAATACCATTGCATCACGAAAATCAATCAATCTCATCTGACCAATGTTTTTAGACAAAACAGCACCTATGTCATCAGTTCCGACTGGGGATCAGTGAGATGGGTTGACTACACTATACCCTTCACGTAAACTCGTATCTTCTCTTGTGGTAAAATGTATAGCTGGGACATCATAAGGATCGATGAAACCGCTCAGAGGCTTGATAAAGCACGTGTCCTTCAAAATTTCAAAAGCCAGAAAAGATGACGAAGACCTTGAAAGTTGGTTGATGATTAAGCCTATGGACCGGAAGAGACTGGTCCGAATTCTATCCCTGGAAGGCCACGTCGAACTTGGTGGCTTCAGCAAGACCACCAGCCGCAAACCCTGTGCCTTCCCGTTCAAGTTCGATAGTCTCCTCAACTTCTTTATCGCAACTAGGGCATCGATTGGGTGTAGTCCCCTTGATGAGAGTAGTCACACAAGTCAAACATACGACATGACCACAAGGTTTTGCAACTGATAACATCAAATCGATTTATCAACTATTTTATCAAGGTTATTCATGATCAGATGATGTAGTAGCTGAGATAGAGCTTACCTGCCATCTTGGTGTTCTTGTTAAATCCTTTACGACAACCAGCGCAACATTTACGTTTGGTCGTACCCGAGCTACTAGTACTTTGCGATTGTGGATCGGCTGACGACTCAGCAAGAAATTGAACTGCTACTAAATCAGTGAGTCGAACCGGATGTGCACGATTATTACCATCTCGATTGCTAACCCGACAGAGCGGTTTCAATTGACCTGTAGGTGCCGGACCAGGTCGAGTAGGAGCAGCTGATGGTGTTAGTGAGGGGAGCCAAAAATTAGGAAGTTTAGCTCGTTTCGCAGCAGCCGCTTCACGTTCGAGTTGACGAAGGGCTGCCCATTCTGCCTCAGTAGTGAGTGTCGCAAGTTGATCAAGTTCTGGTCGAAGTGGTGTCACGTCCTTTTCCATTCTTACAGGATTTGAAGTAGTAGAGATACCAGCTTGGGCACGCTCAAAGTCATGAAGAACGCGTTGTCGAGCAGCTTGGAGGGCAGTTTCACGTTGAGCAGCATCTTCAGCATGCATACGTTCTAAGATAAGTTTCTGGCGTTTTAAATCTTTCTTTTGACTAAGAATATGTTCCAAGATGCATTCCTAAAAAGAGGATTCAAAGGTAAAAGATAATAAGGCGGTGTTAAATGTTGTCGAAATGAGAAGCTGCGGTTTCTTTACGTGACAAAATAGATGACCTTCGCTATCGACCCTTGGATCTCGAGCCGTATGAAGACAAAGTCGGCAAGAGTCGAATTCAGCCATAGAATGAGCTGTGAACCGTTGTTTCTTTGAACCGTTTCCAGTCATGAGACGCTCAGCATGGGTAAAGACAGAAGAAGCCGTATTATTCTTGCCATGTCGGGCTGATGATGATCGAGAGTAGTAGGCAATCAGTCTTCTGAAGATCACATAACAGGAATAATGGAAATAAAAGACAGACTCATTATGGCGATTTGAATGTTGATAGTGAAGCAAACTCTTTATGACCTGGTCGAGCTTGTTTCTTGATCGAGTGAGTTGAGATCAGACCGTTGAGATTGTTACTTCGGGTAGACCGTAGAGCTCGGTACACTCAAGTCCGAATCAGAGAACGGAGCTTGAAGGTTGAGAATCACAAGTCGGACTCTCACTCTTGCAAAACATATAGCAAGATATCACAAGGTTGACATCTGAACAGTTCATCATGTTCAATTCTCCCCACCTCACAAAAGGCAACTCAAGATATTGAGATGCTCAACTGCCGAACACTCTTGCAATAAAAATGACTTTTCATATTTATATACATACAATTCATATCACCTCGCTCAAACATCATTTATTCCTATTTAATCATTGGCCTGTTGTGATAAGTGATAAGTTACAAGATTTGTAGGCAAAAGAACATAAAGAACGTGGGCTCATCCCACATCATCGATCTAACTCTTCATAAATTCAGTATGTGATCGTTTCGTTTTACGGGAGGCCGCCGAACTAGGTAGACCGGAGTTTGAATTCCGACTCTTTCAGCAAGATGAATGAGCTTACAAACTGAATTCTGACACAGTGAAAGGAAAGATGAGGGTGAAAAAGGTTTCGGGAGGTGAGACGTGATGTGATTGATGAGACAACTCAGCGGGTGAGTCCGGGGAAATATTGACTTAATAGTATGTAAGAAAATAATTATCCAACCTGGTCTGTTTGAAAGACTCTAGAAAGAACTGCGAGTGACCATCACATCATTTGTGACAGGTAGGGAGTCGTTTCATTCTTGCGTCGATGACTAAATCATCGTGCCCGCGCTATCGATGGCCCGCTTCAGACCTGGTAGGGCGAGGTGGCTTGCTATCCTAGCTTAAGACAAGCCCCATCCACCGCAGAGACGTCCCGCGGAGCCTGCGGACCGAGAGACTTGGTTGAGTTAGAATGCTACTCCTATCAACTTGTTCGATTTGCTCAATTGAAGAATGTGTCAAGTTGATTCATCATTCACGAATGAGGTCATCTGTAGCAGCTTTAGAGAAGAATGGTCCCTAGAATTTGATACGTAGAAATGGAATAAAAATTTTAAGCTACGAGACAAAAGAGTTACCTAGTTTGAAAGTTTGTTTGAGTGTTTCATTTTGATTTTCGGTGATAAGGATTTCTTGATAAATCTCTCCTTCAAAGAGTTTAATGAGTTATCATTCTCTTTCCTTTAACAATTTACTCGGCCAGGTGCTTGATTGATTGGATTCTCATCAATTTTCTTTTAAACAAATCCTTTGGTAATTTACACGATTTAGCATCAACTTCACGTCTTCTCAACCTTTTCTCCTACTACAAAATATCGCATCATAAGTTTTTCATCCTTATCATACTTGATCCTTTCATAACGTCTAAACTCTCGGCCTGGCAGGACTGTAAGAGGTAATTTCAACCACGTGTTCTAGCCCTACCCACCACTTTCTCTTTACCTTTCCTTATCACTATTCGGAATTTTTCCTTACATACCTTTGTCGACCAGATTCCTCGATTGATTCGAAGAACAAATACCACAGCTCACACCTTTCAGTCGAATTTGTTGACACCTCAAAGTGCTGGTCACCCAAAATCCCTCATCTTTTCGAACCTGCGATCATAGAATTAACGATTTAATCAAAAACATAGACTGAAGATCTGCTGGTCCAAATCATTCAAAGCAAAACTATCAACACTTTCTCCCAACTTCACTTCCTTACCGATCTTCTCAATATAAAAAACAGTATGCCTCTCTCAACAAGAGCAAGATACCCAAACATATATCTCACCATCCATATCCGTCCTGGTTCCTTCCCACCTCGTTATCATTGGGGAATTTTTATTCCTCATCCTCCTAATAATTCAACCGGTGGTATTGAAAGGGGTGTCAACTTTCATATGGTTGATCACCCTAGAGTACCAAATTGGCGTTTCGAAGCTGATTTTAATTATAATCTGAATGATTCAGCTTATGTTGCAGCTGCAATAGTGATTGGTCAATTAAGAAGAACTTCGATTGATCAAATCTATCAATTCTTATATCAAATCCCAATTGATGTTGTACCTCCTGAAGATCTTCATTCAGAAAACACTTTCTCATGTCGAGTTTGGATTCGAGAAGCCATTAGAGTCTTACATCGAGCTGGGATCATTAGATGTAATAATGTGGATGATTTAGAATGGGAGATGAGAGGTTATGGTGAACGAGCGCGTTACTTTCTCGATCATGGTTATTTTCAAGGCGCTTATGTGGATGTTTCCAGATTTTCATTCTGATCGAAATCCAAATAAAATGTCATAAAGTACATAAATTGTCTAGAGTGTGCTTCTCTATCTCGATTCACAAGATCTTGTTTATGGTCAGCTATCGAACGCCCTATAGAGATTGGGCGAGGATGATTCATTCCAGGCAAGAGTTCGCTTGGAGCAAGAAGACCTTGTACTGGAGTGCAAGTATCCTACTCATAGATTCATGTAATCATGTCCCTTTCCAGGTTGAAAACGAATGTCTGTGAGGGATGTGGCTATGGTTCATGAGACCTAAGATATTTTACTAACAGTACAAGCGAAATAGGAAATTTTGGGATGTTTTGTAAGAATAGAGGATCGTACGATCAAAGAAAGGTAAAGATCCATATGAAATAGATCAAATCGATCGATTGTTCGAGAAGAATAGGAAAGAAAGGAAAAATGAGTTAAAATGAGCAATTTTGAAACAATCGGATTTGTAAATATTCGATACTTTTGATCGCCTTAATAGAATTTCCAATACTTTTCTACTTTCCTCATTTTAGATCATCATCATCATCATATAGAAGATTGAAAATAAGAAAGATGTCTTTTAATTCTGAATCTTATCCTTACCAGTTGAGCGTCTGTTCCAGTACTCTCACATTAATCAAGTCTACATCTTCATTGGTTATCTTTTCCCTTTCATATGACTATACCTTTGAGAAACACATGTTGAGCGTACAACTTAAATGGCTTTATGACATGGGTTTTTGAGAGACTGATTCGAAGAGAAGCTTTGAAAGCTATCCAACCCAAAATCAACTCACCAAAGACGTCCCTTTCCGAAAATGGAAAAAGAGCCTAAACCCGTCGACTTTTGAGGAACAGTCAAGGGTTTTTACCGGTCCCAGACCATGATCAGTAGTGATTTTCTATTGTAGGTTTGAAAGTTCTCATGAAACTCAAAGCAATGATCAACACACATGTTGGTTCTGAAGGCATTGAGAAAGATGATGTTCTACTGTTTACGAAGATTCACTGTTGAAGATCTTACATGTCATGGCTCTTTATTCTCGTGAGCTCAGCAGATGTAGAGTTACTTACATAGATAGAATCAGTATTCATATTTCCATGATTTGAGCTCAACGAGGAGTGAACCGTTGGCTCAACATACGATGCGCGTATCACCTTCAGAAGAGCTCAAGAAGACAGCAATGTATAAACAAGCTCGCAAGTGAACATCACATTCAAGTTTGATGCCTCAAGAGTAGCGCATATAAGACAAGTCAAAGTGACGTACGTTGGGGATCATGGGGACTGATACAAGAGTTCATAAAGTCGCGTTCGATTGGTAGATAAAAGAACAAGAACGAATCATTTAAGAAAACAACAGCAAGTATAAAGGTACGAGTAACCAACAATCTCAATTTAACAATCACTCATGAACAAGATGAGATCAGAGAGAGAGAGATCAAGGGGTTTGAACAAAAAAAGGATAACTAAAGGCTTCGATTGAGAGTGATGGATGAGAAGGGAAACAAAGAAGACTTTGATAATCAATCAACGAGCACTAGATTACAAGTCTCAAGTTCAAATGAAACCAGGATTGCTTAGATGATCAGGAGGATCAATACTTGAGGATGATGTAAAGCGCGTGAATGATACCAGGAATGTAACCGAGGATGGTAAGGAGGATGTTGATCCCTATCGAAAGAGATGTGTGAGTATCATTCAAGTGAGCTCAGAGAATAGATAAATGAGAAACTAACAGAAATCAGCACCACATCCACGTTCGAGGAAGACACCAAGAGGTGGAAGGACGATGGCCAAAAGGATCTTACAGATATCGGACTGTATGATCAAGTGTCATGGTTGAAGAAGATATGTAAGAGATGAGATGATTGAGAATGCAATGATGTTGAGGTAAGCAGAAGACTTACGGCTGTGAATGGCATGATGAGTGGCTGTGTGAGATGGGTGTTTGATGAGTTTTAGGATTGAAGTTGATCGATTGGGTTGAGTTGAAATCAGATGAAAGGATGGGAAGTGAGCAGACCGAGTAAAGCAAGCTGATGATAGTCTTTAAATATTAGAAATTAAGTCCCAGTGGATTAAACTCTAGGGTTTAAGTTTCAACAATTGAATCTGAAGGTTAAGTTGTTTGAAATACAGTTCCGATTGAGTTTGGATGCTTGGTTTTGAATCTTTTCCCTCTCTTTCAGGTCTTGTGACAATACACTGTGCGTGGTGGCTGTGCACTTCTCTCATTCAAAGGGGGTTCAAGTCAAGGGTCAAGTTTATCAAACGAAGGGATGATGTGGTGACCAAAGAGAGATGACGTATCATTGTATTCAAACCAAGCATCATCTTTCAGGGCTGTGAAGACTCGAGCCAGGAGTCACAACTTGTGTACGCCCAGTCGTGTAGCTTAACCAAAGTGACTGCGGATCCCCTCGCGCTGAGCGACCTCGAGCAAGTCAAGTCTCAAAGTAAGCGCAAGCAAGCGCAAGCTCAGACTTGTAGGGAGAATTCTTTGCCGTGCGTGTCTCGAAAGATGTTCCAAAGGATCTGTGTGTGTACAAATTTCAAATCCATCCGATCTTTGTTTGTCTTCGAGCTCATGACTCATCGACGAGTCACGATTCAAGTCCATACTCTTCAGTCTTCAATTGGTACTGGAAATGATCACCAATGACGCAGCTTCTCTGATCATCGGCCTCGTCATCAGAACTATTCCTAGTCCCTTTGAATTGTTTAAAAGGAGTTCATGATATTGGTTCCCTTCTTTGGGATATCTGATTAAACCCTTCATACTCCAGCGCCAAGGCTCAAAGGGACAAAATTGACTTCCATGTCGTAATTTCCAGAAAGTCAACAGTCAATCTGGTCAGCTCATGAGGCCCAGTCTGAACGCTCATGATGAGCATTTATTGATCAAGGTATACCAAAAGAGACGAAAACAAAGTGTATTCTTTACTTGTTCTATAATGTTCGATTTCTTTGCTCTTTTTCAATCAAACGCTCGTCTGATTCAAACATTCCTCAGGAGCTAATTCGAAATCTTTTTGCAAAAAGAGAGTGTGCGTTTATCTGGAAAATATCACACGATACACTATCTCAGGTGAAGCTTTCAATCAAACCTTGGTTGAAAAATCTTTAATGAAGAATGTTATAAGAGATGTTCACAAAGAATCAAACTAGATTCTTCAATCAAGATCATATAGGTCAGAGTATTCCCCAAGGAGGTCAATACCCTTGAAATAAATCTCTTTCAATATTGTAAATGATCATAACGAAAAAGGGGGGTTTGTATAAGAAAAAAAAAGAAACCGCTGAATTGACTCACATCCTTACCTTTTTCAAAAACCCAATGATTTAGTTGTAGTCAATTCAGCCTAAAACACCCAAAGTCAATATCTCAATGTTGCAAAGAAAGGCTATCACAGGATGAATATCTCCCACTGATTAGATTTGAACCCAAAAACACCAACTTGAGACATTTTCATCATCTCATATCGTGTATGAACAGAAATCCAAGGACATAAAGGGCATTCTTCTTTTCTTTCTTCCAAATTTTTGTCATTCTGGCTGCATCCAATCTGAATGTGATGGGGGTACTCATGTCTTCTATTCATGATGGAATCCTCAATTCTCTCAGACCTTCTACACATTTTACTTTGTATTGACTATATTCTTGCATAAGTCGTATGTAATATTGAAAGAATGGCAAATCATTTACAAATCTTTAGGGCTCGTTTGGAACGGCTTATGAAAGTTCGTACCTTTTGAAAGGTACGAACTTTCCGGGCCCGGAAAGCCATTTATCGTTTTAAGTTGGCTTTTGGATAAAAGTCACTTAAATGTCCCAAAAAGTCGTATTTCATTTGGTAGCCGATCTGTTCTTGACCGTTTCAAAATGAAATACGACTTTTTGGGACATAATCCATCTCGTATCATATCACAATCTCCAATTGACCATACAAAGAACACATCACACTGTGATCCCATGTCCAACAACTCCAGATCTTCAGGGGAGTTGGATTTCCTGCTCAAAGCTTCCTCCTCTGAGGGAAGCAATCCGGTCAATTACGATCAAGAGATAATAGATCTCTTGATGGCAGCTGCTCATGACTGTGCTGAACAAGCGCAGCGACCAGATAGATGGGATGAGATGAGATGGGATGAGATGGATAGTGATCAATGGGATGGATAGTGGTGAATCAAAGGGCTGGATAGTTGTGAATTGAAGGGAGGACAGGGGGGTATCAAAACGGGGACTTGTATATTTGGGAAAAAATAAAGAAAATTGATGAGATAAGTTGAAAAAAAGCTATTATGGGTACAATAATTGACTACATGGTCAATTATTATAATAGCCAAAAAAAGCTATTATGGTACCCATAATAGCTTTTGAAATGGACTCGAAAGCGGTTACCAAACAGCTTTTTCAAAATTTGACTTTTCAAAGTCAAATTTCAAAATAATAGCTTAAAAAAAGCTATACCAAACGAGCCCTTAAACTTATCAAAGTCCCACGCTCGACCCTCGCGAGTAGTCGAGCGAGGGACTTACGCCAAACTCGCACAAACTCCTTACTCAGGGTTGAGGCTTTTGCAGGAGGACTCCTTAAAAGCCTCCTATCACATTTTCTAGAAAATAATAGTTCCTTGAGCCAAAGAAAAAGATTGTTCGCGCAATTCGTGCGCATCTTGTACATATTTTTTTTCCCGAGGAAGTTGCTCCCCTCCTTCTTTAAAATCATCTCAAAGTTTTCAAAAAAATTACACCTGTAACATGTAAAGTTTTTGTGTAACTGCTGTGAGTGCTAAGTGGCTTTTGTTTTGTCCGTATTGTACCACTAGGTAAGGTTGGCCAGGTTCGACTTAAGTCAAGGGGTAGCAAGGGCCTGGTGCAGCGGCGAGCTCAGCATTTCCTGACCGTGTTTGACTTGGACTTGTCCAATAGCAATGTAGTTAAAGTAAATCATACCTTTTCAAATTGAACTCTTTGATTTTTAATCCTTTCACTGGAAAATTTGAGCATGAGAGCCTGTGCCTCTTGAGCCAAAGCAACTGTTGCTTTATCTCAAATGCCACACTCACTTTGCATGACACGCAACATTGGCTTTTTGTTGCGTGCTCATATAAAGAGTGGGGTAGTATAGAGGATCACCCTTGCTTATTGTCCATTTATGGATAGTCAATCCCCGTTGATCACTTTCATCAATAGCGCTGGTTAGAAGGCAGCGTGCCAAAAATATGAACCCATCCTTTGACGTGTTCTTTGTTCAATTTCTACGGATCAGGTTCGTAAAGTGCAACACAAAAATTTCCCTTTACGTACCAGTGTCATCTGGTACGTAACCTGAGGACACCTGATTAGCCACGCGTAGATGTTTATAACCCCAAAGAAGTGTCCATTTTTCCCTATGGTATATCTCAATCGTATTGGTCAAGACTTTCAACACATATCATTACTTTGGGACAACTATCTTTTGATCATCTTTAACCACCATAAACAAACATGTCTTCAACGCGTCCAATGACAGACAATGTCAAGATCACTCCCAATATGCTTAAAATTACCTTGAATATAGTGGAGCAGTTGAAGTCGGATCCATCTGGAATCACGTTCAAGGAGGTTCTACAAACTTACCTGTTGGCAAGTGACCCAACGGGAACTCTAAACACGTCTCACAGGTACTGGGCGGGTCGAACGGGATGGCCTTTGACTTTGATTGTCTTGAAAGGAATGCGTGGGGTGATATGTCATAAACGGAAAGGCCAAAAGCTATGGAAAGCTTTCATACTTGCAGAGGTGAGCGCATAGATCACCGATTGAGATTGGATGAGATCCTAATGATGTTTATTAGGCCAAGCGCATAGTAAAAAAGGAGGCTTCTCGTTGATGGACTAGGTCCATGTATCCTCCCCACGTGGCTGCAAGAGCAGTCAGGCCAGACTTCTTCGGTGCGGAGAAGGCTGACCATCGAGGTGAAGGCATTCGGCGCGGTATGGACTTTTTGTGGAGACTAATCCGATACCGCCTATCTAGCTGGAGGCCGGAAACTGCGGTTGAGGAAGAAAACTCAGAGGAGCTTTCTGACTCCTCTGAGGATGATCAAAGCAATTCTTTTGGTGGCTCCGGCGAAGATGATGAAGAATCATCTAAAATGACAAAGCCAATGAGCTCACCATGCAAAATCCCAGCTATTGAGCAAGAACCGGATGACTCTGAGTGGGTGGATTCAGATTCTTCATCGGACTCAACCACAAGCTCCAAATCAAGAGTTGAGGTCGAAAATGACAATGATAACTCATTAGAGGCTCATGATTGTGTTGAAGAACTTGTGGTTGATGATAATGAGGACGGTGAAGATGACGCAAATTCAGAAAGCTCATATCTAGGGGAATTGGAAGGAGAGGCTTACAAGAGGACTGGTGATAGAATTGACCGTCTTAAAAAACGGTTTGATATGGTTTGTCTGTCTTATGTTGCATTTCAAAATGATCAGTCTGTATAGTAACCTTCTCCTGTTGCTTAAGCAGGTATCCACCACGGTCTGCTCGATGATTGCTTTTGTAAGCAATTGGTCAGTGAATGGCCTTCAGTTGGAAAACGCGGTGGCTTTCCTTGCCGGTGGCGTCAGCGAACGCATAAGTCAGTACCTCCATGCAATTGGACTTAGCTCTTCACGACGTTCAGCTATCCGTGCAATCAACCATCTTTCAAAAGTGGGATTGGCCATCCTCAAAAGGAAGGCCTCGCGGGACTATATGATCCGGCCATTTCTTATTCTGGACAACTTCGATATTAAAGAGCGAATACATTATACGCAATTAGAACAAGAATTGCGCATGTTCCATGGCACATATGGCTATTTGCACTTTTTGTCAAATAGTTTGTTGTCCAATGAACAGGTCAATGCGAGCCATCTTACGTTGGAATCTCTAGTAACTGCTATGCGAGAAGCGGAAAACAAGAATGTTCAAGTGAAGGATTTCATACCTAATGTACCAGAGCGCGCGCGCTGGAAAGAGACGGTGAAGGCTCAGCTGAGTCAAGCTTATCTAGATTATATAACTACTAACAACCGAACAATGACTTCACATGAATTACCTAAACTTTCACGTGACGCTTCACCGGTGGAGCCTTTGCGTATTGAAACACCGGATTTGCTAATGTTACCTTTAATGGAATTATCATGTGGTTCAGCAGACGGAGTGGGACAAGTCCTTGAGTATGTAGGTAATTTGACCGGCCGCCCTGTAAAGGATAATCCAGATGATCTCCAGGTCATCAAAGGTGATGTAGGGACGTGTATCAACCTGGAAAGTCATCGAGCCAAACTGCAGCCAGCTGGTAATAAACACAAGAGTATGGTTAACTACCTTACAATTCCTGGAGCGGCACACACCATGTGGAATGTTGGGCAATGGCAGATTTTAGGAGGTTGGGGTGATCCTGGTGATGAAAAAGATATGCCTTTTTCCAAAGGATGGGAGGCCCTTTCAGGAAAGGCCGTTCGACCTGTGGTCAAAAAGGACTTCAGGGTGATCATGCGTATGATTCACCATCTATACTTTGCTACGGCGGTGTGGTGCATGCGGTAAGTTGGGTTTGGATTTATTGTGGACGAACGGTTCTAACCGCTGTGATTGCATCCAGAAATGTTATCAAGAGACGCACCGAAACATGTGACCTCTCAGACACTGAAGTAGCGAAATCAATCATAGAGCAGACTTTTGAAGATTTTTTCTCAGTGAAATCATTGAGACAAGCAAAGGAACAGGGCAATAATCGAATTCATAATCTCATTCTCCGGCTGAATGATCTAGCGACCTATGTAGAGGCAGATCAAGCCACCAAAACAGGTGACATTGGTCGGCTGATATTAATGTGGAAACGGTGGGCTGTGATGGCTCATGGAGCGACAGGTCTATCACATTATGCTCAGCATATCCCCCGGCTAGTCTTGCTTTTAGAACATTATCTTCCAGCTGGCCTTGCGTATGTAATCAAGCATTCTATGATGATCTCGGCGCGAGGTGTGCGAGGAAGGTTTGAGCCAATGGATCTAGCACTCGAACACAAGATATATTGGTTAAAATATTTCTTGAACCAAGCAGTATGTCCTATTTTGTTCAATTTGATAGTCTGCTATAATGATCACGCTGTCTCTAAAGGGTTACCTATGTGTCTTGTTTTGACAGGGAGCTGGTACTAGGATTAAGATACTTGCTGAGCGGTACTCATTGAACATCATAATGGTAAGCAATTAGTTGTCAATGGTAGTTGACTCACACTTACTACCTTTCGTTGGTATCTTAATAGTTTCAGCTTATGATGGCGCGGATTAAGCATAAGGCTGGGTTCGCAAGTGTATATCAAACCAAGAAAGTATACATTTCAAGCAAATCTATGCAAGCTTTTGCTTGAGTGGCAGACCAGGTGTACAGCTCTACAAACACCGCCCCACAGCCAGACAAGATTCCAGATTTGATGACTACAGGATTCAAGAGATTACAAGAGATCTTTAAATCTGAATATATACATAACTCACATTCACGCTTTCGCTGGGGTAGTACTCAGACTCATGACATCCCTCCAGTTCAGACTGAAGGCGCGCCTACATACAACCAGCCATCCAACAGAAGGTCAGTCTCACTTCACACTCACGCCCAGAAACCATTGACTTACATCATGTCTTCCGCGAACTTCTGTAGCGCTCCCAATGGAGCTCTGATGGACTGGGATATGGTGCAGGAATGTAACGTGTTGGAGTTATTGGGTGACCAAATGTAGAAGGTGTCGAATGACCTTGACCGGTTTGAGCTTGAGATTGATTGGAAATTTGTGACGTCGTTGTTTGAACCATCGCAGGTGTTGAAGGAATGCTTTGATGGTCTATTTTGTTTGGAAAGTGAGCAACTGTCGTGTTTTCAGTATGCGTTGAACACATCAACCTATTATGTTGTTTTGGAACCACCGGTTGAGCAAAACCTGACAATTCAAATCCCTTTTGACGTGGGGATGTATGTTGATGATAAGTGGAAACCCACGATTGAACTGGCATCCTTGGAGTGCTCTGTGATGTCGATATTGGAGGTGGGGGATGATCAGGCTGAACTGACGTAGAGGATTCAAGATGAAAAGACGGGAATGTTTGATTTTGACAGACTGAGACGCATTGTTGATTTGGAGTTGAAGGCAAGGAATGATGAAGTTTGAATGAATTATAGTGACTCATCGAGGAGCTTGATATTCCCCGCGGAGAAGGTAAACATCAATCTTGAGATACTGAGTTCGATGAGTGGACCATGGGAGTTGTTGGTTGAACACCATTGAATGGACGTGTTTGGTAATTGATCGTTGAAAGAGCTTGTTGATTATAAGTTGAAGATTCAGTTCGAACGTGGCTTTGAGGTCCACCCGCTGAGGTGTTTATTCGAAGAGGAGGGGAAGGGAAAGGTGCGGAGAGACTTGAATTATGAAAAGGTGAAGGCCAAGATTGATTGAAGGTTGCACTTTGAGTATACGGTTGATTTGATGATCTGGGCCTAGAGAAATCCAACTGTAATGAATTTGAAGGTGTCGTCTGAGAACTGAAAGTGGGTTTGGGTTGAAAGGGGGAGATTTGAGGCTTTCCGCGACTTGAAGGTTGAGGTCGGGCTTTACTGGTTGGTCCGTCTAAGCCGGCCTCTTGACTGGTTCTCTTCGGTGGAAACTTTTCCATCTTTTTTGTACGCTGCTGAGCAATGAATGATACGTCGTCCTGATTTTGTTTATATAGATCTGACTGTTGCCAGCGTGAAATGCATTGCAAGAGGCAATCAAACATTCCCTCGATGGCCTCGCTACCTAGAATCGCACGAAGAGATACCCCTTTCGAAATCACATCAGCATTCTTTGCTATTGGCCACGCGTGATCTTGCTCGTTGAACATCACACGCCGTTCGATAGGACAGTCGTCATCAGGATTATCTTCATCATATAACCTGTCAAATTCGGAGATCAGTTTGGCTACCAGAGTTTTCATGATGGGCATTTTCCTGGCGCGATCTGATGGAGGGCAGGTTAAGATCGATTTCAGGTTGGCATCAGTCTGGTTTTCGGAAGGAGGGGGGCAGCAGAGGTCGTGGGTAAAGGGAGTGTCCATAGTACCCATTACAATGTCGGTGAAGTTCTTCTTGGTGGCTTGATGCTGCCGATTGACAAAATCGAATGCCGCAGGTGGGTCGCAGTTTGAGCAATTACAATCAGGAAAACCTTGGGCTCGTTGTCTTTTCAATTCATCGATATAATTTTTATCATCAAAGCGGATTGGAATGTAACCGATGCTGAGGTGGCAGAGTCAGCACATTTCATATGGACATATGGGAAATATGGCATACTTACATGTTGTCCACTGCCAGAGCCACCCTGAGACAAAGTGGGGTCACCGCCAGAGCGTCCATTCGATTGTCATCAGACATTGAGCTGATGTTGCCAAAGTCGCCGAGATTATTTTTAGCACCCAAGCCGCCTCGCTTCTCCTCAACCAGGAGAATTCCAACTCCTGGACGGCCATCTCTTCCACACCGTCCAACCATCTGCGCCACTGCTGATGGCTCCATCCGACCAACTACAATTACCCGGCGTACAATCTTCCAATTCTGCCCTAATCCCAAAGCCATTGTACAACACATGACAGTAAATAATACCCCGATGAAGTCCACAGAACGATCGACCTTGTCATCAGGGCCGGTGCCAGAATGAAATCGACGAGCTAAGGGGCTCATTCCATCTTTAGTAAGATCTGGCTGACCTCGAGCGTAGTTGACAGCTGCCATTGTTTCAAAGGTCCCGTCCTTAGTTCCGGAATAGATCAAAGTCGGGGGAAGTTCACAATGAGGTATCAGATGTGCTGGTCCAAAAAACTGACGCAGGTCTTTCGCATCCTTCAAAGGATGTTTCATTGAGAGTCGGATTAAGCGGATTTCCGGGCGAACAAGTTCGGCGTTTCGAATTTGGAAGTTGTGCTTTCCAAGGCGTAGATTACGTTTGATGGCATCCATTGCCTTTGGCCGACAAGTGGCCGACATGAGGAGTATTTTGGCATGATCGGTTGCTAGAAATCTTGAGTATAAGTTGCCATAACTCGGGCGGAAGATTCCACGATCTTGCAGATTTTTGTAACAACTCTGGTTACGCATTGAACCGTCGGCCACTAAACCCCAAGAGTAAATGAGGTGGGCTTCGTCCACAACCTTCAATACCAATCGATTTTGAAACCCTGGATTAAAGTAGAGCTTGGTGAAGAGGGGACTGTTAAGGAAGATTTCTGGGCTCTATTTCCAAAACGTCAATATATGAACAACATGAACAAAGTGGAAAAATACACACCAAGTAAATGAATTGATATCGACCCGCTAATATTTCTTTGAAAACCTCCTCGGTAAATGTTCTTTGAGTAAGGTTGACAGCGGTGTATCCGTCCTTGATCTTCTCAATAACCTACATAGGTAATGCCGAAAGTGGCGGACTGGTCAGTAAATGAAGTATTACGAACATTTAATAGTTTATTGAACTTACTTGATTGTCGCCTAGTGCATCCAAGGGGTTCAGAACCAAAACAACTGCTTTATCTTTTTTTGGAAAAGTATCAAGATACATTTCCGCAACCTTACTCTTTCCAAAACCAGTGCTCGCCAGCAAGAAGGTGTTCCAACCAGCAAGGAGGAGGAGGACACATTGCACTTGAAGTTCCCGTGGTTCCAAGTCGTACTTGAGTCGAAAAGCTGTTTTGATCCAAGTTTTCCTGAGTGCTTCATCCGCGATTCCGAGCGATTTGATAATCCTTGGAACTTTAGGGCATATGGTACGAATGGTTGGGCTTTCTTGAGATCGTTGTGAAGTAAGTCTTGATCTACTGCGAGTCAGGGAAGGCATGTCTGATGTGTGTTGAGATTGAAGAATGATATATGGTGGTGCGATGAAAAGTGAGAAGTACACCAACTTAAACTTATGAAAGCATACTTCCAGAGCGTAACGGGCCAAAACATACAGGTTTGGCACAGAGTTTTGTCTCCACAGTCTACCTACATATACCTCACACATGTATTGTTTACATATCATTTTTTGAAAACTTTGAGATGATTTTAAAGAAGGAGGGGAGCAACTTCCTCGGGAAAAAAAATATGTACAAGATGCGCACGAATTGCGCGAACAATCTTTTTCTTTGGCTCAAGGAATTATTATTTTCTAGAAAATGTGATAGGAGGCTTTTAAGGAGTCCTCCTGCAAAAGCCTCAACCCTGAGTAAGGAGTTTGTGCGAGTTTGGCGTAAGTCCCTCGCTCGACTACTCGCGAGGGTCGAGCGTGGGACTTTGATAAGTTTAACAAATCTTCTTCATTCTGATTTCTGAGTCTGACTTGGTAACTGCAGTCTGATCTCCATTTGAAATTGATGACCTATATCATCGAAAATTCCTGTAACCGGTTTCTTTTTATTTGATCAACAATCTCATCTATCAATCTACTCTTGGCTTCAATGTCTATAGAAGACCTTGAAGGCATAGAGATGAAGTGATTGAGGTGAATGAGATCAAGAGGTGAAAATTGAAGCCTAAAGTGGGTTAGGTTTCAGTCTGAGGTTTTAACTTCCTGCATTATCCGATCTTCCTCCTCCAGCCGTGTTTTGAATTGAGCGATTTGTTAAGATTTCAATCGAGTGACAGGTCTCTCTGTCTGTCTCTATCACCTCCATCATTAAATCCCTCAAACTTCAATTTCACTTGATCAACCACATACTACACAGCAATCTTCACATCACTCACTTCCAATCCAATCCACTTCACTCTTCAAACTCATCAGCATGTCATTCTCAAAACTCATCTCAAGACAATCTACTCGATTCCTAACTAAATCCATCACCACCCCCTCTACCCCAACTCAACTCGGGTCTCGTTCTAGACTCTTTACATCTTCATCTATCCAAACCGGAGCCGATCATCATGGTCAGCCTACTTTCTCTTGAGATCATCTATATCCACTCTAGCTCACTTTCTTATTTCCTCTTTGCTAAAACAAAACACTTAGATGATCACCACGAAGCACGCCCTCCGATCATTCAAGGTACAGGTGCTAAGCCGGGTACCGTACCTACCGATCTCGAACAAGCCACTGGGATCGAACGTTATGAGATCTTAGCTCGAATGGAAGGTCTCGAACCTTTTGACAACAAACCTCTTGCTGTACCTCACATGGGTACGCTTGCTAACCCAGTGAAAGTGTTTTCACTTGTAAGTCATCGATTAGGTTCCTTCCAAATCACCTTACTCAAGTATTAACGCACATGGTGTGGTTCAGGAAAGAACTAGAATCGTAGGTTGTACTGGTTTCCCGGTTGACTCTCATGATACGATTTACATGAAAGTCTCAGACTCGAGACCTCGTCGGTGTGCTGAATGTGGTTGTGGTCTGTCTCCTCTTTCTCTACAAAGATCCAAGAAAGCAAAACCCTCTGACAACTCACATTGGTTTCTTTCATTTGATAGCATACGTCATTGATTATCATGGTGAACCTGATGCTCCAAAACCTAAACTGTCCGTTCTTCATGAACATCCAGGAGAGAAACCAAGATTGAAATGGGGTTGGGGTGATATGACCACTCACACTGGTGGTAATCAACGTTAAAAATTAACTTCAAGACCCTTCTCTTCTTCAATCGATTTTCGTTTGCTTTCTTTTTTAGCTCATTGAGCTTCATGTCTTCCTCAGAGGATTTAAATTTGAAATCGAACAGAGTGATCATTTTGCCCTAATGTTTGGCAAAGTTGGCTTTCATATGTACTCCAAGTGAGGAACATGCCAGCTGGCTTTCCCTTCAATTCTGTGTCATGAGATTGCCTTTCAACAAGCTTTTTGATGTGATTGACCTCATCTGGGTCTTCCCAATGAACGCCTCAAAAAGATGTACTTTCAATGGAAGGAAGGTCCAATTACAGAGTCCGAGACAATTTCACACAAGCTATGGTGACTGAAAGGCTTTGTATCTCAAGATAGCTTATGTACTAAATTTTGTTGTGATTAGTGATGATGAGGTAGCCGAGGTTCTACAATGCAGCAGTGCTACCTAAAAAAGGGATCTCAAAGATGCTAGTAGACCTAATTGAAAACTGAGAGTTCAACAAGCCCTCTCGAGTCTCTTCTCCTCGAAAGTTACCATCAGATTATGGGTTTAAAAAGTACGTTTAATTAAAACACCCAGCTGCAAAAGCAAAAAAAGCAATGAGCCAACGGGCATAAAGTAAATGTAATATCTTGACCTTATTTCTCGCTTCACCGCAGTGACTGAAGCATTAGTGATATGGTACTGGTATACCTAATCAAAATTAGCCCAGGAAGTACGACACTTCAATAATCTGTAGAATGAAGACAAAACCGGAGCTTGAGATCGGGGGTGCGATTGATGATCATCAGTTCATGGTACCATGGAAGAGCAATGCAAGGTATACAAGTGTGACAAGAACTTACATGTAGATCAGTCTAAATACACCAGCAAGGTAAATATTCATGGTAAACAAAATTCACGGGAGCCAAAGGATAAAAAGTTTTCATCAACCGTGTACGCTTGCATGACGGTCTTTTTTTAGCAAACAAATCACACAGAAACTGACTGGAGTATATTGATTCTAAATTAAATCAACTTAAATCCCTAACCCCCCCTTCTTGAAACATTATATCAGCATTTATGCTATCAATATGGTTCAATCAGGGCAGTACAGGGTTTCCGACAACATCCCGGTTGTGATTACCCAAAAGTCATTTGACTATAAGGGGACTCGTAGGATGTGTCCATGGATGCTGGTAATTCAGGTTTGACAGCACCTCTATTTATGCATTTCTCCTCCCCGCAAAACTCATTCTTGGCCCATCACGTCCCTCTCAACCAATGCTTTTTGAAAAGCATACAGCCGTTGTAAAATCAAATGGCAATTTTTTCAGATTTTGTGTCGTCGCCGGCCTTTACTTTGAGGGCAAAAAGTCGAAAAGAGTTCAATTTGGGATTGAACTTTATCGTACTTTTTCGAGAGTAGACAGGTACGTGACCCAATTTCTCTCTCTCTATATTTCTGTATCTCTTTACTGCGCCCATACATAAAGCCAGATGGTTCAGTGGCTAACCCTCTCTTTACCGGTATTCCATTCGTCTCTTCGCCCCATCTCTTTTCATTCATCGCCGGGTCATCCATTTCTTCGACAATTGTCCTCTGGCTATCTCTGGGGAGCATTATCGTGAGTGATTCCTGTCTGATTTATTCACCTACCTCACGATGTTGATGATCTTCATGCCCGTCATGATGCAGATGCCCAACCACACATATAACGCTGACATCAAGATGATTGTCATTCGGATGGTGTTGCGAGGGATCCGTTTCCACAAGATTGTTTCGACTCTTGGAGTCGATGTCTCCCTCACGTCGGTCCGGTGTTGGTTCCATCTGTATCAAACGACTTGAGCCGTGATCACCAATCCGGACGATCACTTGAATCCAGGGGCTCGCCTGACTTTAGGCCCGGCGGAACGTAGTTTCATTCTTGAATCGCTCCAACACGATCCTACGTTGTATCTAGACGAGTTGCAGCAGAAGTTAACGGATCGATTCGGATTGGTCGTTTCCCTCAAGACCCTATCCAATGAACTCCGCATGCGTCTTGGATGGACGAGGAAGAAAGCTCGCACCGTCCATCCAAATCAATCCAAGGAGGCGCGCGGTGCGTACATCGCCCAAGTTTTTGAAATAGACCCTCAGTGTCTGGTTTGTACTGGTGAGTCCTTGTTTTGTTTTTTACGTGACAAACTCATGCTGAATCGATTCTGGCCAATTTGTTTGTATAGATGAGACCGCTATTAACAAACGGCATCTGTACCATCAATACGCGCGCGCACCCGCAGGCAAAAGAACAGTGCGGCTTCCCAGGCCCACTCGATCCCAGAGATGGTCTGTCTTACCAGCCATCTCTTTAAGTGGAATTGTGGCCTTGTCTATCCAGCCCGGTGGATATTCAAGAGTGGATTTTGAAGGATACTTGGAACATTACCTGGTAAGATTTGGGCTCCAGTTTCTTTAGGTATCAATTGGTTACTGATTGATACATAATTCATGTAGTTACCTGCAATGAATCCATGGCCAGCGAGGAACAGTGTCCTGGTCATGGACAACGCTCCGATTCATCACGGAGGCAATATTCTCGAGCTTTGTGAAGCTCGAGGAATACGTCTGGTCTACCTTCCCCCGTATTCCCCCGATTTCAACCCCATTGAGTTGGGGTTCTCCCCACTCAAATCACGTTTGAGGAGGTCTCAGGCTCTTCAAAATGCGATTAACCCGGCGGGCGAGGTTGGCTCTATTGCTTTAGCTTGCATGGATTTATTCACTGATGTATTTTGTTCCAAGTTGTTTAGGAGTTGTCGATACATGTGACAACTCTTTTTTTTCTTGCCTACTTTCTTGAAGATATTGGTTGAATATTATGTTAAAGAAAAGTTATGTTTTCCCCTTTCATCTTGTCCAGATCTTGTTAAAGTATTTAGTATCATCATCTTCCCTTAAGAGTTACGGAATGCAATTCATTTTGGAACTGTGAATCGTGTAATATATATCTTTGGTTGCTCATTGGAGCAACAAATAATTTACGATGGTTCTGTAACCCTAAGGGTGATTTAGATGGAGTGAGATATATGTGTATATATATCTATAGATATATATACATTACAGACATATAATATATATATATATATATTTAACATATAGACATATTCATTATAGATACATGTATATAATGTATCTATAATGTTTAAAGACATGTGCACTATAGACCCCGTGTGGAGTTTGTAAAGTCAAATCCTCAGGTGAGGAATGATCCGAAGAGATCATCCAGTAATTAATCATCAGGATCCATGAAATGACATGGATCCTGATGAGTATCCTTGAAATCACAAGGTTACTAATGCAAATAAACTTGTTTTCAAGTTTATTTGCATTAGTAGGTGCTTTGCTTTTTACTCAAAGAAACACGACATACACTAATTTAACCATTGCAATAACTAAATTCATTCATAACTGACGCACACATATAACTAGATTGTAAGCTACATAAATATTTTTTTAAGGACAGCAGGGAGGGTCAAGCTAGGTGACGATCCCACCTTTTTTGGGATTTCATACCACGCGCGCACACACTCATTTCAGGCCTTTTCAGTGAGTTTGGACAAACTCACTCTCCAAGGCTGGGAGATTTTTTGCTAAGTAATATTCAAGTTGCATCCTAATCGACACGCGGGGAAAAAAATGTGATACTTAGCTTGTATTGCGTGATATCACCACCCAAAAAAAACAAATCAGTCACTTACAGTCGGTCTCATAACGAGCCTTCGCTTCATGCATCAGGCGTGCAGCTATTTGACGATTGATTCCCTTCGACGTGAGAGTGGACTCGGTTAGTTGCACACTGGGGATGAGGTCCGTCCATGATATGAATCCGGATTCTTTCAGAATCCGGCGAGTATGGTGATCTTCATATGGAAGTTCACAGTCGGCCAGGAACATCTCCATTGCGACGGAGTGGTGCAAGGTGGGGATCACCAGATCTCCCTTGCTCAATTCATTGTTGCTATATTTGAAATGGGCTGGGTCGATATTGCTGTCATCCAAGGCGATATCATCAGTATCGCTGATCTCGCCTTTTTCGCTTTGGCCAAAGTCGCTGTCATCAATGGGGGTTTGAGGGTCACTAGACAATTTGATGGGGTCTTCAATCGAATTTCTGGCTTCTGAAACATAAATAAGATGGACGAGCCAGTTCTTCAGGACCGCCAAAATGGCATTTGCTAATCAAACACTTACGATTTAAGTTAGAAATTCTGTTGAGGTCCGGCTTGGCTTCCTCAACCTTGATCTTCATCAGGCTGGGCTTAGTTTCAGCGGAATCGAACGAATGTGATAAGGTCGGGCCTTTGATATGTTTCTTCAAGTCGGGCTTTTCATCGCTTTCTTCGGTCAAGTCGATTATACATTTTGGGTTGCTCTTCTTCAACACCGGCTTTGCTTCAAAAAAACCGCCGGAATGGGGAAACCGGGTCGCTATTCTAGACGAGGTTGATCCTCGTTGGCGGGGACCCTTGACCGCTTTCAATTGTCGAGGGTGGCCTTGTAACCGCATACAAACGCGATTGTCAACACCCATGTCTGGGTGTCGCCACTCACTTTTTTTGATTTCCAGATTGAATTCGCGGGTATTAGGAGGTAGGTGGACAGTGGCGATTTTGGCCATCTACATAGCGCCAAAGTGAGTCAGCGAACATTTGGAATAATTACATAGATAGCTAAAACCTTACTTACGACCCCTTTAGCCCAAATCCAGGCTGCAGCGTATGTCAAGCGATAACGGAAACTGGGGTTCCAAGGAACACTCAGGACCGTACCATCGCCACCGGCATAGCCACCAATTCCCGCTTTCCCAAAGATTTTGTTTGCCATGATGTGCAACTCAGCATCTCGATTAGTCACCTGCCAATAATACCCAATGTTAAACCAATCATTAGATCCAAAAATCAAATTGCTCACCTTAGGATCCTCAATTTCATCTCCGCCTGCATTGGTCTGCTCAATGAGTTTCCTCATTGCAGAATGCTGGTAGAGTAAAGATACAAACGCAGAGTGAATAAGAGTGACAGAGAAATATGAACAATACAATGTGACTCACGGTATTTTCCTCATTCGATTGCACTTCGATGTTCTCGTTTTCAATGACCACCAAACCAAATTTCTTGATTGACTTCTCAAGAGCGCCCACAAACGCCTGCCATTGAACGACCGAATCAAGGACTTGCTTCGAGCGTCCGACGGTGGTCTTCCACTTGATCTCCGGCACGAAATCACGGTTGAGGACCATGATTTTCATGCCGGCCTCATACTCTTCGCAGGCGTCGGCGACCATCGTCTTGAAATCGTTGAGACTCTTGCCAATGAGACAACTCTTGACTTCGAAATATTTTGCGTTGATTTTCCTAGAATCGATCAAACGGAGTTTCGCGGTCTTCACAGCTTTCTTGCCTGCACACACTTTGTCAGTGCTTTGACTCGGGATGTTGATGTCGACCGCCTTTGGAGTGTAAATCTTGAATCTAATCTCAATCGTCATCTGGTTTTTCAGATCGAATTGAAGGCAAGCCGGAGTTCCAGGACAATGTAACAGATTTTGACGGAGACTGATTGCTCTCTGATCATCTCCCACCCGATTGTCTGGCAATTCAAATACTGAAGATTGCAAGTCAGTAGATTTTCACTGACAAAATCTTAAGATTCAACGTTCATACTCACAGTTGTCTATGTTTCCAGCCGAAGGCATTTCGGCAGATGAGGTGTTTGCCATTTGGTAATCTATGAAAAAAAAATGTATACGTGAAATGATTAGAACAAGATGAACAAAGTTGACTGACATGGATCAGCACAAGCGACCAAGATTGTTTTTGGTGGAGATATCCAAACACGCAAGGCAAAAGATGATATCGATGAGATTAAAAAATATGGAAATAAAGAATGAGAAAAATAGGGATACGTTCATAAGAAAATTTTTGCAAAAACTTGTTGGGCCTTTTTCCGGCTATTTGTGCATTGAGACACAAATAGCCGGAAGGGAGAGAGTGGGAAAAGATATTACAAAGAGAAAAAGTGAACTTTCCTGTCCATTCTAGAATGGATGCAAGAAAGTTCAATCTGAGAATGAACTTTTTTTTGAGTTTTTGCCCTCAAAGTAAAAGCCGGCGACGACACGAAATCTGAAAAAATTGCCATTCGATTTTACAACGGCTGTAAACACATCACATCAAAAGCATAAACACATAGAGCTTGTGCAAAAGCAAAAGTCTTTTAAAGGCATATGCACTTATAGACTCCTTCCAAACAATAAGTGTTGCATAACCGCTTTTGTAATTCCATTACCTCTCATGGATATTTTATCTTTTCAAAATGAGCCTTATCATAAGTATCCTGCGTCAAAAGCATAAGCAAATAGAAATTTTTAAAAGAAAAAATCTTTCAAAAGCATAACAGCTTATACACGTCGTCAAAACAATAAGCGCTGCATAACCTCATTTGAGATTCCATAAGCTGTCATGAACGTTTTATCCTTTCAATATGAGACTTTTCAACAAAATAAGTATATTTTACTTTTTCAATAGACCTTGTGTAAAAGCAAAAATCTCTCAAAAGCATTAGCTATTATACACGTCTTCAAAACCATAATTGCTGCATAATTGCTTTTATAATCCCATAAGCTCTCATGAATTCAGCAAAAGCATCCTGATTCATACCCGTTTTAAAACTGATAAGCTCTGCCCCATTTTTTTAACTGGCAAATTCTCATGAAATCTTCATGCTTTCAACCTGAACCTATTCAGAAAAATAGCCATTGCCGTAACTACTTTGAAACCCACATCATCTCTGCTAGGATCATCAATGGTCATCTTTGAAAATGGCTTGATTGTTCAAGCTCGATTCATCTTGGTCAATTCACCTTGACTCTTTTTCACAACTCTTACCATCTTCTTTCATACTGGATTTTGTTATGAATATTCAAAAGGAGGGGTCACCAAAAGATGGTGGACATGGTTTTTCTCAACGGGTTTAACTTTAGGAGCAGTGGCTTCAATTAAATGGGTTGGACCTTTTACAATAGCTACAATTGGATTAGTGGCCATTCAACAAATATGTAATCTGATGGGAGACTTAAGAGTACCTATTCCTTTACTTGCTCAATATCTTATTGCTAAAGTGATTGTTTTGGTAATCGTCCCATTTTGTTTTTATGTTTATTCTTCAAATCCATCTTTGGATTTGATCTGGATTGGGGGATGGTGATAAGCAAACAATCCACCTTTGAAACGGTTGAGAGTTGAGAGAATGAAGAAAATTGATTTATACATAGTCAAATTGGTTGAAAACTATCTTGATTGGATGGGTCGGTTTTGAAAAAAAAAGTTTGAGAAGAAGGGTGATCAGTATTCAATCGATCGGACCTAAGTAATGCTCAACGTATATCATGAGGTTTACCTGGGCCGGTGGGCGTGCCCGCCTCTGCTCTAGTTATCTATGTATATTAGTAGCCTCTAAGATCAATTAATTAACCATTCTTTCTACATTTAAATCATTTGATGATTTTTCGTTCACCCATGCTAAAGCTCTAGATGCACTTTCAGAAACTTTTGATTCTTTCTCTTTATTCTTCTTCTCTTGTTGACCTGTAAGTGGATATAACACGTGTCTGGACCATCTTCAATTGTATCAGGATCATACGACTCCTGTAGCTTTCTAGCTCTTTCTTCGGTGATTACCCTAATGAGACCGGTAATATCTCCATCAGGATTTTCATGCTCTCCTTTGATATTGAATCATTGGAAACTCACCAGATTCGCAGTAGATCATGCTTCAGGACATCAATTAAAGTCATCACAAGGTCTTTGTTTTCTCTTAGCACTCGTAAAGTATGTTCACAACATCTCCTAAAAACACCTTCAGTCTTTTTAATTCCAAAAACATTGATTATATCTTGGGTCAATTGAAATGGTACCTTTTTAAGTATTGGAAAGTGTTGACCCTACATGGTTATCACAACATAGAGCAGGTTCATCAGAGTTGTTTCACAGGCAGCAGACTGTCTCAGTAAGGTTTGATTGGGGGCCCACTGATCAGTGAAAAGATGAAACTCACTGCATCAAGAGATATTCCCTAATCAATTTGAATCATATCACCTGTTTCTTTATCCAAGAGGATATTAGACAGATAATCCTAATATATGTCCAACAATAAAAGCACTGGCAGTTGTTCTTGTAAAACTAAATCTCATCTCATACCACTTTTGATGATAAGTTTGTGATTCCATGAACCAGAATCTCATTGCTGGACAAATGTACTTCATAAGCTCTTTGAACGCCACTATCCTTTTCACATCAAATGCATTTCTTTGAGCACCTAAGAAACTCTGTGCGCACTTCAAGTCCCAATCTGGAGGTTGATTGTATCTTAACATGTTTGGAAAGGATTACATAAGTAGTCAGTTATCAACATCAGAAAGATTATGTGGACAAGTCATTGAAACTCACTTTGCATGAAGAGGAGTCAGTGTAGCCCCAAGTGCCAAAGTTTTTGTGACAAACTTGATCAGACCGGCTTCCTCAGCTAATGGTATCACTTTGGACATGCGGAAATTGAAGCGTCTTTTTTGACATTCTCCATCCCTTGTCAAGACTTGGTTCACTAGGTCAAATACTTACTCAATGACAGCATCCTGCCTTATGTCATGACCACCTTTGAACTAAAAGATAAAAACAAACTCAATTGATTTATCATGATGAACTAAATGGTCCAACAGATAGTTTTCAACATGTTTAAAATCTCACTCACCAATTGCCTGTATAGACATCTGTCTGATCCTTGATATTTGGTGATCTTGGGTGAATGAATGCCATGTGTGAGGTTGAATTGAGCTTGATACCCTTTGATACAAATTGCGGAATCTGGATTATACTTGCAAGTAAGATCAATTGGTATATGAATGGTTGAAACTGGTATTGGTTTGTCCTTGATCCCAATCAATTTGATTCTTGTAGGAATTTGAAGTGATCTGCTCTGTGACTTTGTTTCCGTATTACATTTTACATTGTACTGTGCCCATTCTGTGTAAGAATGAAATACGTCTATCAAGTTTACCACAGTTGCTTAACAAAGATGATGTCATCCCTGAGTACTAAACCATAGTACCAATGGGCAACATATACTAATGAAAACATTAGATATAATAATTACAACTCAAGACTCAGTCTCAAGAGTCAAGTTACATAAGAAATTGCATATGTAACAAGTGCATAAATGATATGGAAGAGTGTGTATGTACACAACTTTCATATAACCAAAAACTACATATATTTCACAGCTGTAACACATATGTAACAGCTGAAATATACTTATAAAGCAATAGTAACAGTATTGCTGTGATAAACCTAACCTTGAAACCACAATCTGAACACACCTGTAGTGTGCAGGAATTCCAAGGTTCAGACTATAAAAACCTTGAAGATCCAATCATTTGTAAAGAACATCACATTATCATACAACAACTTATTCGTTTTCTTAGATCCTTCAAACTTTGCTTATCATACATACAAACTTTAAAGGCCTGATTCTAAGACTTTTAGAACCTCTACTTTGTTTCTTGTTGCTCATATTGTGTGTGCAAATCCATCTCAGTTCTTGATTAGACTCCATAATCAGCAAAACTTGTAATATCCATTTGTGCAATACACCTCAGGAAGTAGTCTTTGGGTATTGCTTATATCAAACAAGGGATTATCCTGAGATACAAAACTCTAAATCTATGGGGAACCTCTATTAGTCAGAGTGTAAAGCTCCCAGTGTTGAGATAGACTTTTACACTACCTTCATTGATCATTCTTTGTACAAGAAGTGATTCAGTTTAGGATTGAATGAATAAAGTTGTTGTTTGATAATGTGATGTTCTTTACAAATGATTGGATCTTCAAGGTTTTTATAGTCTGAACCTTGGAATTCCTTCACACTAAAGGTGTGTTCAGATTGTGGTTTCAAGATTTGGTTTATTATAGCAGTACTGGTACTGTTGCTACATAAGTATATTTCAGCTGTTACATATGTGTTACAGCTGTGAAATATATGTAATTTTTGGTTATATGAAAGTTGTGTACGTACACACTCTTTCATATCATTTATGCACATGTTACATATGCAATTTCATATGTAACTTGACTCTTGAGACTGAGTCTTGAGTTGTAATTAGTATATGTTGCCCATTGGTACTTTTGTTTAGTACTCAGGGCTGACAGAATTTATTGCGGACTGGACTCCTTGTTGTAACAATAAGATCTGGGGTAGGCAATGAAAAGGATGTTGGAAACACATTTGTGTCACCAGTTTGATTAAGACAACTTGAAAGTTTGGTTTAGTTTCTTTGCTCAACCAGGCTGACAGCTGGTGGGCTACTGGTACAAATTTATGTGTAGGGACCTTTGTGATGTGATTTGCCAGGGTTTTGTTCAGTTTCTTATCATCCAAGTGATCAAACCAAAGTGATACAGATCTAAAAACCACATCGTTGTGTTGGTTGTCAAATGTGAGTGAATTGAAATACATTTGCAAAGCACTGTGGAGATACCCTCTTTGCATCTGATGATACTTTTTCAGCAATTTACAGTCCTCTTCATAAATCCTTTGTTGCCACTTGACAGTCTTGCTTCCAGTCAATTGGGAACTTTTTAGTCCACTGTTGCTGAAAGTCAGGCAATGGAGTCTGTCAATTGAGCAATCTCCCCAGAAGCTACCACCTGACGGCATTGTTTGTCAGCAAATGTAGCATATGTAAACATTTTTCACTTGCCACAACTGGCCGCAACCGCAAGCTGGGTTGAGCAGATGAGTTGATATCATGAAGGGGCGCTGATTAGTTCCAACCACCCACCTCCTTGTGCTCTCTTGTGGGTTTTGAGGCTAGGCCTGCAGATCTGAAGTATGAGAGAAGTTCATTCTACATAGGTGACACACAAGGAATGAAAAGGGATATGAGGAGATGTGATGGAATCAAGTTGAAATCTGACATATCCCAGATCTCAAGTGAATCAGAGACAGCTCAACAGGGGAACCAGTAAGCAGAGGTTGTACTCCAGCCTTTAATGGACTAAAACAAGATGACCAATTTTTGCTCTAGTGTTCATTGAGATTGCACAAGTGAACCAACAGGCAAAGAGTGATCCTTTGCAGTGTCTCCAATGAATGAGATGTATTCATATTTTGTAATTGTAATATGTATATCCTTGCATCTTACTCACCAAGACTTCTGGACATATTTTTCTATCACAATGCCTCGGAAAAAAGCTATGAAAGTACAATGCCCTACTAACTAGCTACTATTTCCAGATCACAAACGTGGTACAGATACTCAACCTGACACATCCTTCACAGCGGCTCTCAAGTCTTTGACCGCATCTTGAACTCTTTCATCCCAATGCCTTTCCAACGCTAAAACCTCCCATCCAATAGCACAATCCGCATTACTCAACCCTACGTCATTCAATTCACCTCGATAGATTCCTCCTACTCTCCTACTCTCCTCGTCATCTAAGGTTAAGATAGACTTGATGACAGGTTGACGATGCATGAGCTTGATGATAAACTTGAGGATCTTGATTATAGAGATTGGTGAAGCAAGAGAAAGTGTGATTGTCAATAATCTTTTGGTAAATGCTTGTGCTCTTAAAGGTGGGATCGTAGATCTGGGAGTAAGGAATGCAAGGTTGAGAGCTTTAAAGAGTATATCAAGATTCGATAAACCTGAACGGCCATCTTGATTCATTACGGTGCTTTGATTCTCTTCAAGTGTGAGTTGAGTTCCAAGCGGGATAAGAATAGAATAAAGATCGTTGATGAATTCCGTAAGATCGACATTGAGAGCTTCACCTTGTCCAGATAGCAGTTCAAAGGCTGTTCGGATACAAACTAATCTATCTCCGAGCTGTTCGCGACCACGTCGTATCTGAGTTGACTGATCTTCGTCTTCCTGACCTGCAGACTTTGATGCAAAGATCCGATCGTCGATATGTTGTCTGAGGACTCGCATTAAATCACGGAAGAAATCGATGTTGACCAAATGCGCAAATTTGGCCAGACCTTCAAGTGCAGTTGGAAATAGTATAGAGCGATGATCGAGTTTAAGAATTCGAAAGTAGAGTGCAAAGATGAGTTTAAGAGTTTCAGTTTGATTTCTTTCCTTTTCTTCAACTTTGACAGTTTCTTCAGCCTCTTGAATCTCTTTTTCGATTCCTCGACGATCTCTAATTGCTTTCTTTGCTTTTTTTGACAATATTACTGGCTGAGTTTTGTCCTTTTTGTGTTTAACTCGTTCCTTCCACGGTAATTTTCCAGTCCTGCTGCCATCGGCTTTGTGAATCCTTTCAGTACTGGCTCGAGTTCCAGACGAGATCTCGTCCTTAAGTTTCAAGTGTAACAAGCATGCCAAAACTTCAGGATGCACCGCGTAATTCCTCGCTTTGATGATCCTTCCAATCAGTCTCACAAGCTGTAGACTGTCTTGACCATCAAGGTCCTTCCGGAAGACTGCCTTGATCGCATCCAAACACTCCGCCGATTGTTCGTCCCATTCCTTCCTTCCCAACTTACGCACTACGACTTCCATTATATTTTGAGAAAAGTTGAAATGAGTCTTTTCGGACAATAATTTGCATAGACATTTCAACCCAACAGATCCGAGTACACCAGCTGAAATGACTTCATTTTCACATATCTCTAAGAATTTCTTGTAACTGCTCACTAGGCCGTCTTCCCATTCTCTTTGTCGGGCGACCATTTGACTGACGGCTGCCTGTTTCTCGACATCACCCAAGGCTCGAATTCGATACCCTCTGTTGCCGCACACAGGGGGGTATGAGGATTAGAAAGATAAAGCTAGGGTATCAAGACAAACGGTGAACAAATACACTTACGGAATGATGTCAAGAAACACGGAGAGTAAACTCAAGAGAGCCATGAAGCGAATAGCGGGGTCAATCTGAATCTCGCCATTGAGATTGGTATCAGCTTTGATAGTAGGTAAACATAGTGCGATGAGTCGTTTGATGAGACTAAGACTCATTTCAGGATCACTGATTGCTTCTCGCGCCAGATCAGCGATTTCGGCACGTGCAGCTGCTTTTTTCCCATGTCGTTTGGTTAATATGTCAACTAGCGATAGGCGACCAAATCGTGCACCATGGGATGAATCTCCCACTGCGGCCTTTTGTTGGGGTTGGGCTGGTTTGCTATCCAATTGAGCCGTTGAGCTAGTGTTCTTCAACGCTCTACTACCACTCGTTTGATTAGGATTAGGAAAACGTTGAATAGTGCCATCAGGTAATTTGACTGGGAGTTTAGATTCGGTCGGTTGATTGGCTTCTTCGTCGTCAGATCCATTCAATTTCGAGCGTTTGGAGGCATAGTAAGCTTTTTCAAGTGCCGAATCGTCGGTGAGACACTCATCACTGTCATCATCATCTGAAATATCGTCGTCATCTGAAATATCGTCGTCATCTGAGAAATCATCGTCTCCAGTAGAAAAAGTGGAAGAAAGAGAGCTAGGCATATCGCTTAAGAGGTCGAGGTCTTCATCACCATCATCACTATCGAGAAGAGCGAAGTCATCTTCATCAAGATCATCAATTTTTTCGCCATCTTCCCCATCATCCTCTAAGGCCTCATTTGAAGTTGGACCAATCTTGGGTAATGATCGATAAAACTGAGATGGTGCAGAGGCTTTCGGACGAGCTTTTCGATTTTCAACAACTTGTTGTTTCCTTGATCTAAAGGTACGATGGAGAGAGTGAACTTCGATGTGCAAAAGATAATTCCAAACAAGATTAAAACGGGAAACATACCTAGTGATACCTTTCTTATCGAGTCCAGTCAAAAAAGCAGCCGCATTATCGCCCATCTCAACTTCTTCATCTAGCATATCCTCGTCTCCGTCTCCGCCTCCATCTTCCATATCTTCATCTTCGTCTTCTGACTGGCCATCGTCCGAGTGACCAGGGATAGGAATGAATGCTTTCATCTTGCCTTTCTCTTTGGTTTTTGTTTTTGCTTTTGGCTTGGCAGTCGGAGTTGGTTCAGATTTCTTGGCTTTATTACGCTTTGCGTCCTCGTTCGAAGGTCTTGTTCGTTTGCCTAGGGACATCCTTGTGATCGTATCTTAGATTGAAGCGGATGAGCTGTGTTGAAATGCGTGCTATGGAATGAACAATCCGCAGAAAATGGCAAGTTCACTTGAATAGTGATCGATATGTAAATTTTGGCCAGGCCTGTGCACCCACAAGCGGGCCTTCAAGTTTGAATTTCACTTCTGCGTCCGCACCATCCGCACTCATGCGCCTGTCTGCGAACCGCTCAATAATCACTGCACAAGGGTCTTGGCTTGTGACCAAGAGCCCATGTGGAGCCTTGGGATAACCGTTCCACCAAATCCGAGCGTGCAGCTTTTGGTATTTTTCTCTGAAATCGTTTGATCTTCACTTTGCTTTATCAGTTGTAAATCTTTGTATCCTCGTCCCTTGGTGTGAGGATCGAGTTTAACAGTTGTCCAGCTGATTCACGAACGAATTTCTCTCTGAAATGCTCAAACTTGGTTGAGTGCTAGTTGATCATGATTGAATGGTTCTTGACCTCGTCAACGCACGATCTCTACCTCAGCCTCAACGAACCAAGACTCAATTTCTTCAGCGGTTCATTGCATTGAGTTTGACCGGTTTTGAAGATTGTTTTAAAATTAGCAAAGGTGTTTGAACGTCGTTCAAAACCCAGGTAAATTAGCGTCACCCAGTCATCTCTTGGGGTAAGTGCACCAAAGCAGGTGCACCAAAGGTTTGTAGGTTGAAAAAAAGTCAAAAAAAGACGGTTGATGTCCTAATCCATCCTTCAGAAAAATCAATTTCTAATTCAGCATCAAGGAATCTTGAAAATTGATTTAAAACAAATAAATATAATCTTGAAGATGAGTAATGATTAATCCTTCAATTTTCTTTGTCTTCTTCAATTAAATTGGATCAGATTGTTGGATGACTTGATTGTAATTCCATTCCAATATGAATCATGATCTCTATTGCTGTTTTTTTGATCCAAGTGATGCGTGTGTTTGGAGATACTGCCCAAAAGAAAAGCAAAATTCAATGCCATACGGACATCACACTGGTGGACATCAATAGGGTAGTTCAGGTCAAGATTTTCAGAGTAAGAACTAAGCATGCAATGAAAATGGACTCTCAAGCTTACCAACTTCAAAAAATCCGACAAATTTGATAATTATCAGTATCTCACTGCACCAAACGTGTTGGGCAACTTTCTCACACATTGTGTTGCAGGGCTGTGTAACAGTTTCTTAGGAATGCTTTTAAAATGACTTAAGAAACATAATTTAACAAATGTTCCCAGTCTTATGCAAATGAGACCATGCCCTCCAATGGAGCCAGCCAATCATAACCCTTGTCAATAACCTTTGTAATTAGGTCCAGGGGTGAAGGTGGCCTTAAAATCAACAGATAGGGTTGGGTGCCACCATTGAAGATCCAGGTTAGGAAGTTCATCATGGAATTGGTGGTGGTGTCAAAGGGTTTGATTGATCTATGTGGGGATGTATACACAAGACCATACCTCTTTGGATTTGAATGTTCGAGTGGAAAGGTATGGTTGTGCATTGAATGGGCACACTGCGCTGGGCTGAACTGTGACATTGTGCAGTGATTCAAAGACCCACCAGCCCCTGGGATGTGGGGTAGAGTGCGCTGGTGACCAGCGCAGCAACTATTCCTGCACAGTGAACTGCACTGCAAGTTGGGGGCTGGACACAGGGAATGACATAACTCTGCCCATCATCCAGTCATCAGATTACTCCATAGCTTTGGGTACCAATAATTAGGTTGAAACCAATCATGGACTGTCAAAAGAACACTCCATATATATATATATATATATTGCTGATCCAGACCCCAGTTTCTAAACTTATCAAAGTCCCACACTTCCACTTGGTGTGACTTTGATACACAGATATCTGAAATCTGATGCTCTGGGTGTACACTTTTTGTTGTACAAGATAACAAATTTCCAATGACTAAATTTGAAAGTTTACTACAAGCCAGCATTGGAGACAATGGAGAGGTGTGGGGCTTATACAAGTTGAGTTTAGGTGCACACCCTTTCCACAGGAGTACAGCAGGCTTGTATTTTCCCCAAAGTAGGAATGTGACAAAGCCCCAGGCAAGTGGGTTATCTGAAATCACTAATGTGTGCTGTTTCAGACTGAAAAAAATGACATCATATTTCAGATGTCCCAGATTCAAATGTATTCCACCCCCAGGTTTTGGGAGTGTAGTCAACTTAAAACTGGTCTCCATACCTCCCACACCTCCACATTTGGGAAAATATCTTGGTTGGTTTGAGCAAAGAAACTTTCTTTTATTTTCTGGTCAAAATATGTGCAAATAAGGTGTTTGTGTGCTTCAACTCTTCATAAAATTGTATGATGAAAATTTTGTAACAAAATCTAACACATGTTATACACTCTTGCAATCAAGGTCAAAAAGGTCAAATTTCATGTATTTTGGACACTTTGCAATTCATAGGCTCAAACAACCAACCTTTTTTGAGGAAATTTAATTCATACCTGTTGGACCTATACAACATGATTTTTTTTCTTGTCAAACACCCATACCTTCCAGGTCGATGGGTGTTGGCAGAGGTTTCCAGTGCTCCCAAGGCGAGATGGCAATCACAAAAATCATGAAAACCTCCTAATTTTTTCTGTCACCTGGAATGTTGTATGCTGATGTGATGTACTTCTAAAAATATACAAAATTCTTTAGAATAAGAAGAATTGCAGGAATAAAATTACAAAACAAGATATCCAGAAGTGTTATCTTGTACCATCTCCTTTGTACATGGTAATCTCTCTTGATTTATCTGCACTGCAATAATATTTACCTTGAAATGAGAAATCCAAGGTGGTCTTGTATCTCAAACCTTGGACCAGATGTTTTCAAGGTTGTGATCCAAGGTTGTGATCCAAGGTATCTTTTGACACACAGTACCTTGATAGAAGCTGGGGACAACGCTTGTCCAAGGATTTGTGTCAGAAGATGCTTTGAATCTCCAAACCCAAGGCATATGTGTCAGCAGTGCTGAAAAAAAGGAGATGATGAGGTGTCATTCTCTCCAGCTACAGTGTTGAATCTGGAACAAATCCAGCTCATTGAACCAAGCTGAAACAAGGAAGTTGTGACCAAGGATTTAGTGATCAAAGTTATTGAGGAGTATGAACAATGAGAAATCAGTGCCACTTCACAGCTTTTGTTTTGGTATTTGTGGGCAAGAAAATCTACATACCATCACTGAACACACTCCATGATCTGTGTTCAGGATGAAATAATAAGATATACTGCAGTCAAACCTTTAAGGGCAAATATATTTTGAAAACATGCTCAGTTTCTACAATTGGGAGCCATTGAGCTTATAATTTACCAGTGACAAATGTGGCTTGTAATCCCTGTAAAGTTCTTGACACAAGATTTTAACCAGAATACAGAGCCTTGTGTAAAGACTATCCTAAGAAAACCAAAGTATGGATAACAGATACCTGAGGGCACAGGTTCCTGATTAGACTACAGCTTCTGAAAATCTAAGTTGAGAACAAAAAGACTGACCTGCAAGCCCAAAAGTAATTGAAGAGCACACGTAAGAGAATGTTCAAAAACAGGCACAATAAAAATGATGATGATTCTTTTTGACACACTTACTGGTGGGAATAGGTTCCAGATCAGGCTACAGCTTTTACAAGTCTCAGTCAAGATAGTAACCTATAACCATAAAAAGACAAAGAACAAAAGCAAATTCAAGAACAAGATAATTTGATAGAGATTATCGGAGAAAAAATTCACACAAGCCCAAAAGCAATCAAAGAGCACATGTAAGAAGATGTTTAAAAACAGTCACAATCAAAACAATAACTGAATATGAGAGTGAATAGTAAATTAATCTGTGTATCAGTAGGAACAAAACACACAATCATGATGAAAAGTAAAAACTCTGCAGCAAAAAAAGAAGATATAAGAGAGACCAGATATCCCAAAACAAAATCTTTTGATACCCCTGATTTGATTATACCAGTACACCCCTTTGTTCATCTGACAATTTTCTGCTAACATCTTCCCACATCTCTTTTACCAAATGACAACAGTACCCACTCTACAACACATCCTTCACCCTAACCAACCTGACTTTCCAAAACAGGAAAATGATCTTTGACTACCTACACAAGACAGTATATCTCAACAATCCCAATGAAACTTTTAGATTCATCTACCTCATCAAGGATATAGGTAAAGTAAATGTATTTGGACCATCAATTGAAAACATTTATCCTTCTGGTATTGCAACACAATTTGACTCCCAATTTTTGATTTACCTACAATTGTGTCACTGAAACCCCAAACACTTTTCAATCTTTCTTACTTTCTTTTTTGTGTTCCTCATTTGAAGTGTACCTTTCTTTGCTTTTCTTTCACTTTCACTTGCATTTGAATTTATTTTGATTGCATGGATTCATAATGAATTCAATCCATGTAGCATTGTACAACATACATACTTGGAACATAAGTATTGGCCATGTTGTTGGTACATATATGGAGACAACTCAGTGAATCCAATAGTGAGCTAAAATGATAGTTACATAACTTGTGGAATGTAGTGTAAATGGGGTGTTTCCAGTCTCGCGAGTAGGTAATCAAGTTTTTTTTCCCAATTACAAAAGATAATAAAGGAAATTTAACGAGAATAGAAGTTAAACAACACAAGAGCTAATGCACTTATAATGTAAACAACCCGACAAACTTAGAATGAGTGGAAGATTAAGTTGATATCACGACAATCCCAGTCGGATCAAACCACAGAATAAAAAACCGATCAAGATCACATATAAAAAAAACCAATTGACTCCAAAAAAACAAAAAAACAACACATTTTACGAAAACAACAAAAATATCCCAAAAAAAACATCAGAATAGAAAGAGATTTGGTTTTAGAAACTACTAATGAATGACGATCGGAAACCGAAAGAAAGGAATGAAGATAATTATGAAAAGGTTTATGTAGTAGCTGCGACACATTTCTGGTCGGAGGTCAGGTTGTAGCCTTCCTCACACGAGACTATATCAAGATAAGAAAGAAAACGAGGACGAAGATCAGTTAAAGAGTGAAATTTTCAAGATATGTTCAATGTGGGTCACACGTACAAGCTAAACATTGACTAGCGGCACACCCCGCGAATTTTACACCAGGTACTGTGTTACAGTTGATACCCTCACCAGTGCTGGAACAACCACCACATGATCTAAAAAAGGGTCCAGATGTCAGGAGGGAAGAAATGAACAAAGGAAGAGGAATGAAATCAACGTACTCAATCTCTTCTTGGGTATCGATACACTCATAGCCTTTGGAAGAAGAGAATGGGCTGATGGGGCAAGCTAATTTTTTTTGAAAGCAGTTTAAGTTTGGTATCAATTAGATATAGCATGTTATGAAAGCATCCTTACCGCTTAAGCCTATTGGGCAAAGACCCAAGGCTACTTGGCTACGCTTTACACGACGTGCACGCGCTGAGGGGGTGGCCTCACATTTGCTAGCTATGAAACGATCGGAGAGGAGAAAGTGATTAATAGATATTCGAATGTAAGATCAGAGCTAACACTCTGGTGACTTACGACATAAGCTACAGTAGTCCGATGACCCTGATCCTTGCAAAGCCAAGTTTCCAATCAGATGTGCTAGCACACCGGAGGTCGGTGTCAATTGCTTTGGTGTAAGGGTGCAAACTTTCTTTTTCTTATCAAATGAAGATGATTGACAAACTATGAAGATCGAGGCGTGAAGGTTAGATTTCGAGGAAACAACTATCGTTGAATGAGGGTACAAGTGGAAGCAACTTACTACTAGAATCACATGCTGAAGAACAAGCGAAAGCTGAAGAGGCGAGACGGGCAGAAGCTTGTAGCTGGGACTATATAGCAAGTGGAGTTAAAAAAATTTCAGTGAACCTTTTCAAAAGGGGGCATGTGAGAAATTTAATACCAAGACTCACGAGTACAGAGCTTTGGATGATAGCGAGCTGTTGAGCCGAGATTCCACGGGAGCTGATGGTTGCAGTAAGTCCAGCGACGGCTTTCAGGTCAAGGATATGAATACCAAGAACAGTGAGAGAAAGATCCAAACAGATCTCCACATCAGCATGAATCGTTGGGGTAGGAACAACGATACTGCGACGAGCGTGCAATTTCTTCACTCTTTGACTTGAGGGTATGTTTGCACGAATGGTCGAGGCTGTGGAGACTGTAAGTGTGGGAATTGACTCTAGGCTGTCCGGCAAGCCTTGGGGTATCAAAACACCCTCTTTGAGGTGGGAGTGTCCTTGTTGCAGAGAGATTATTGGAGCAAATTCGTGCAATGACCTTGCTGAAATAGTAGCAGCAGAGAGGATTAAGATCAAGTTGCGTAAAGTTTGTTGAAGCATGATGTCTTGATGTTAGTAGATTAGTGGGTAAGAGTAACTAAAGCTGATATTGGAATAATAAGTAAAGAGTGGTAGAGAGATAGTACCAAGTGAATCAGAGGAATTCTTAGATAGGTCGGAGGAGGTCGGGAAAGATGAAGCTGTGGATATGGAGATGATGGAAAAGGAAGAGAAAGGGTCGATAACTTTATACGTTTTGATTCACTGATCAATATCTTTGCTCTAGTGTTCATGCTCGCGCAATACCAGCGCTCAGTCGGAAGGGACATCTTGCACAATGTCACATTTTTGGCATGACTTGTGTGGAAAGTCAAAGCGCGCGGTATGACCTGTTGGCCCACATTTCATTCGGTATGCCACGACCTGAAATTGTCATGCTGGCACTCTTGAGTATGGAGGACCAGTCAAAAAACATTGCGACACTGACTGAAATGCATAATGCATAGATACACATTCAATGCCAAGAAGCCCTGGAAGGGCTCGACCACCTCGATGAGTAAGATGCTTCATTATCATCGGGTAATACCTCAGCTGTATGCGTTCTTGATCACTATTGCTTCTTGCAGGACAAAGTGGCGATGGTCGAAGTTTATTCTAGCAATGAGTTCCAGTAAACGATGGACAAGACTTTTGATGATAGGAAGCCAGCCACAGTGTAAGAAATGAACATCTCCTTCAGAAACGTATTGCCACTTCTTAATCAAGTGTGATGCACCCGATTACCAAGGTAATGCAATACTGATAGAACTCAGAACGCGCCCCGCTGAGCGAAGTAACATCTCATCGAAACGAAAGCCAGAACAACCCGATGCGCTGGATGATTTGTCATCAAGTGCATGGCCGAGGCTGCAGCGGTACGCGACGGGTGAGGCGTCCCCGCTGCATGTGAAGACATACCGAGGACGAGGTAGCACGACTTGAGATGGGCCGAGTCGGATGTCAAGAGACTCATGGGTGATCCCACACAGTCTCAAATGATTATCCTCAACACATCTTTGATCATTCAAAAGTTATGAGCTCGAATCATCACGCTGCAGTAGTCGGCGCAGGATTGGTAGGATGTCTCGCAGCATGTATGCTGGAAAGTCGAGGTTGGTCGGTTGACATTTACGAAGCTAGAGAAGGTACGCATATATCTGACCATTAAGAAATCTTCGAGCCGAGCCAATTGATTGATCGATTTTGTTTGCCGGATGTAGATTTTAGGATACCATCTAATCTTCCTACAAGAGCTAGATCGATCAACTTGGCATTTTCGGCTCGTGGGATCGAAGCAATCAGATCAATTGACTCTGATATGGTGGATAGATTATTGGAACAAGTTATACCTATGAAAGGAAGGATGATTCATAGTCCCGAGGGCGGTTTGACTTCTCAACCTTACGGATTGGATGGAGAGGTAAAAGTATTTCAATCGCTGGATAAATCATAGCCTAGGATTGATGATTGATCTACATTTGTGATAGAGAATTAACTCAATCGACAGGAATCTCTTAAATCAATCTCTGTTGAATGAGGCCAGCAAGAGAAGTAACATCAATATTCATTTTTGCCATAAGCTTGTCCGAGCCAATTTCGATGAGCGATCGCTGTACTTTCGGGATACGAAGAGTCAAAAAGAAGTCCACGTCAAAGCGGATCTGACTATAGGCGCAGATGGCTCATACAGTAAAGTCAGAGAGCAAATCATGAGGAAAAGTAGGTAGGCTATTCTGGAGCTGTTCCTCAACCAATGCAAGTTGATTGGATAGGTTTTAACTCAATGCAGGGTCGACTTCAGCCAAGAATACATTGATGACCTTTACATCGAATTATCAATCCCACCTGGAAAAGACGAAGTGACTGGCGAATCCACTTTTGCTCTGGACCCGCATCATTTGCATATTTGGCCGCGACATTCCTTCATGTTGATTGCGTTACCTAACCAAGTAAAGCATGGATTCCTTTCATGAATGTCTTTGAGAGGTGAATTCACGATGTTTTTGACTCGATTCTTTGTAGGACAAATCCTTCACATGTACACTCTTCGCTCCATTCACAGGAGTTTTTGATCAACTCGAGCCTCCTAAAGCGCCTCATGAAGAAGAGAAAATCGTTCAATTCTTTCAAAAACATTTTCCTGATGCGCTAGCGATTATGGACCAATCTGAATTGATTCGATGTTTTCAGGACAATCCAAGGGGAAGCTTATTGACAATAAAAGTTAGTACCTTTGTTTCGTCAAGTCGTTCCAATATTGAGAAATCTACATTTTGTTCTTCTTAAGTGCGTTTGATATTTAGCAAGAAGATGGTCTGACGTAATACATTGTTTCGCTCCTTAGTGTACTCCCTATCATTACAAAGATAAAGCCATCATACTGGGTGATGCTGCTCACTCTATGGTTCCATTTTATGGCAAGTCTAGTATCTTCTTCGGATTGCAATTGCTTTTATCTTTACTTATCAGTTTACATGGCCATTTCAGGGCAAGGTATGAATTGTGGCTTGGAAGATGTGAGGAAATTGAGTCAAATCTTAGATAATCAAGCTTTATCACTTGAAAAAGTCTTGGAGGAATACAGTTCCACTCGTCATCAGGACTTGGTCGCCATTTGTGATTTAGCCATAGGAAATTATAATGAGATGCGAGATAAAGTGACTCGAATCGATTACGTGATGAGAAAAGCTTTGGATGGATTCTTAGCCAAAAGCTGGTTTCTCAGAGGGAAATGGTTACCTCTCTAGTTGAGCTTTCTTTCTCCTTTCTGAGTGGTTGCCTTGATTAGATTTGCTCATATATATTCCTCAACAGCACAATGGTCACTTTCCGACCTGATTTAAATTACAGTGAAGTCGTCAAACGTGAAGATCGACAGAGCAAGATTATAAGATGGATGTTTAGACTGGCGACTACTTCGATGCTGCTTGGTGCGATGTTTGTACCACGATATTGGTCAAGATGGATTAAGATTTTGCGAGGTTGATTGTGATAGAGGATAATAAGTTAGAATTAGTGTTTTCAGAAAGATATGTGAATGAATGTACCTCCAGTATTGTATCACATCTCAGTATTTAGTATCCTTGTCATGAAAGCCTTTCTCGCTCAGAACCTAGCGCTGGTATGATCGTTAGTGCTGATGGCAATGGTCTGCATGACTCTTCACTCGGATCAATGTCATAAGACAGAGCTTACCTTCAGTTTTTCTTTTTCTGTGAAAGCAATCGACCACCTTTTGTCTGTGACTGCGATAACTGAATCACTGCATAGTTCTGAATGTAACATTTACACTACACATATATGGATGCGGGCACTTTCCACAAAGATTCCAGAAAGATTGCCCGGGAAGCAGAGAATAATCCTTGCACGTTCCCAATCAAACTCTGACAGGCCAGGAATCCAGAAGACAGCCAAATTTTTGTTTCTTGGAAAGTTCTGGGAAATTCATGAACAGTCACACATTCATCTTTGTGTAGGACAATTGAAGTCTCAACACCCTTCACCAAACACCAAGAGGAAAACTAACTTTCACCATTTGACATCATGCTTGTTTAACTCCCAAGATGAATCTCAAGCTACATCTAGACTGCTCACCAAATTTGTAACTCTCGAGGATGGTCGAGAGATTCTCCCTGTATCTAGCTGTTGTAAGATTGACAACATTTTCTCACTACTTGCCTCAGATAATCCCAGGGGGCTAAGAAGAACTGCATTCACCTCCTCCCACAAGGGTTTTAAGTAGTTAGACCAGGTGATCAATGATCAAATGGGAGATCTTCAGATCCCTCAGGATTATTTCAATCACTTGTAAGGCTCACCTTGTTATACAAGGATGAGGTGAGTTTGATCCAGTATGAGGAATAAAAGGAATTCTTGAAATGTAACTTTTATAATTTAAAACAAGAGGTGAATTCCTTTGATTTGAGTGATCCGAGAATTAAATCTTGTCAAATCTCTCTTTCTCTCACTGAAATATTTGAGAATTCTAGAACACGTTTGGTAATTCTACACATGCTCTCATGCTCCTCATATTTCACATGAAGATTCATAAATTCGAAATCAGTTGACATTCCATCCTAAGTTGATCAACCTGAAGATTAAGCCTGATCAGTCGAAAGCCACCGTCAAGAACACAAGTTAAGTAGATGGTCGGGCTAATCATTCTGCAGTCATTGCTTCTCGCCTCCTTCTACGTTGCTCTCTTCGTTCTATGGCAGCAGGACTTAATTTGGATGGTGAGGAAGACGGAGGTGAAGTTGAGGTTTGAGTGGAAGAGCAACATGAGGAAGCTGAGAAAGAAGTTAAAGGTTTGGGAGTCTTAATAGATTCGTTATCACCTAATTCGGTTTCTTTGGTCATTCGAAGTACTTTTGATTTAAGTTTTTTGGAATTCGGAATTTGACAAAATTCAAAATATGTTTCATTAAGAGATCAGATGAGTATAAAGCCGATTGATTTATGAAATGTTGATTTTGAGAAAAGATAAACTATACCTAAACGAGTTCCATCATTTGAATGAATTCCTTGAACGATATTTCTTCTAAGATATTTAGAAACTTCAAGGATTCCATTGATTTCTAAATCGAAATCCGATGGATCATTAAGAATTGAATTTAAGAAGATAGTTTTAGTTTTTGATTTGAATTGTGTAAAAGTCGATTTATCTTCTTGAAAAGTAAATTTAGCTGATCTAAGAATCGTCTTTCCCGTTCAGTTTTTAGGCATGTGTGTTTTTAAATCAGTTTTTTTCAAAAATTGTCAAGATCATCAATTCGATTAATTCGAATCAGTTGAAGTCAAAATCAATTTAAGTTAAAAAAGTTTCTTGAGTTATCATTAAGGATATAGGTGAATTGGATTTGATTACAAAAAATGAAGATGAGCTTACCCGATAAGCACTAGCAGCTCGAAGTCTTTGTGCAATGCTCAATCCACTTGAAGCCATTTTGATGAGAATTGGTTTTGAGCGAAATCAATCTAAGCCCAGTTCATCGAGGTTTAAGTATTGAAGGAAGATACCGGGACTGATGGAAGTCGGGTAGGGCAAGGACCATGACCGGATCAGGCCAGCACCCGACCCTGAGTGAATTCATCATGTTTTGCCAGAGTGCATTGATCGATCAGCAAGAAGCCTGCCAGAAGTGATCACAAGATATCTTGGATTTTATAAAATGTCTCATATCTTCTTGTATCCCCTCCCCCCCAAAAAAACTCCAATTTCCCTATTTGATCCCTTGATTCAAATCAATGCAAAGTTTGTAAATAAAAAACATAAAAGTCAATCTATAATTAAAGTCTGAAGGATTTTTGAAAGAAAAGTTAAAGAGATGATAAAGAAGTTTTGAAAAAGTTTGATCTTATCTAAATGTGATAAAATGATCTATTCATACATTATCATCAGAATGTGCTTCTTGAAGTCATAATGAAAACTTTTCTTAGGATTTGATTGCTAAAACCTGATCAAGTAAATCTATGGAAAAAAACAAAAAAGTGGATCGGAAGTTTCAAAACATTCATCAATTTTTTTTTGTAGTTCAATTCATTTTAAACCTCACATTTCAACCAAGAAATCAAAAATACATTGTATCATCACCGAATCTGTTGAGTTTGTAATGCTTGACTTGAATTTTAAAAAAACCCCTTCAGCTTTTCAACTTGAATTCCCTAAATATAAAGTTTCATCTCGTCAAATACAAAATTGATCCATTTTACTTTGACTTCATTTAATTTGTCTTAAGTTTCAAGTTTCAATTAAAATAACAACAACAACAACAACAAGTTCTTTTCAAAAAAAAGTTTCATACACCATTTTTCAATGCAAAAAAGATAAAAATCTGATTGTTTTTTGTTTGAAAAAAGAAGAAGCCCAGGTTTTAATATACCATTGGAGGAAAAAGACTTCTTCATGAACTCATTCTTACAAAATTCAATCGTCTTTCAATTGATTTACTTTTTTTCAATCAAGTTTCCGATGATCTCAATTTTGATCTAAAGAATTAAGATGATTGACTTGATACCATCGATTGATTTAAGATTTCATTTCCATTTTCATTTCCATTTCCATTTCTTACATTGGATTCATCAAGTCTAGAGAATGGATTTAAATCAATCGAATGATGAGATGAATCAAGTTGATCCAAAGTTGAATGAGTTCCTAAGGGAGGCGTGATCGGTCTTTCATCATTGGGTGATAGGTTCACTAATGGACTACTTTGTCTTGATCTAGAGGTTTCAGAAGTGATCAGGGGTGAATTGATTAACCATTGGATTGGGGAAAGAACGGGTGTGATAGGTGTGGATGTAGATGGTCGACGAGGTCTGGTGGGTGTAGGTCGGATGGTAGGATTAAAGGGGATTGAAGTCTTTAGATCTCCATTTATGTTAGATGATGAAGATTGATGTGAATGTGATAGATCTGATGGGTTAGGTTCAGGTTCAGATGAAGGAGGTAAATTAAATGTATTGAAATGGTATGAAGTCATAGAAGAAGTCACTGAGATCACTTTTTGAATAGCTCTTAAATATTTAGGTAAAGTTAAATAATGAGGATGAATCCCTAACTTTGGATCATTTGGAATCGATCTTAATTGAGGTACTGAAACCAATTCTGATAATCTTTGAATGGTAAATGGAATTAATTTAAATTGATCAAATTCTTCGATTGATAATTGATTTAAATTGGTTTCAATCGATTCATTTATGATCAAAGGTTGATTAAAATCCATTAATTTATTTGAAATCTCTTTAATCATGATTTGTAAATCAGTTGAATTTAATTTATCCTGTGAATGTCTTATTTCGAATTGTGATTTGGTTTGATCTTCTTCTTTTAATTTTAAATAATTTTCTATAATCAATTTTAAATTAGATAAAATGATCTTTAAAATCAATCTTGAATTAATCGGTGATTGAATTGAATTGGGTAAACCGTTTGAAGTGAATGAGTTTAAAATCTCTTGATAATCTACCAAAAAAACAAAAGGAAATCAAGTTATTATTGAAAAGTTGGAGTGTTCAAGTTTAAATGGATGAGATGGTCAGTTACCTTCTTCCCAAACAAAGTCATCCAATTCATCAATTTTGATTTCCGTTGATAAGTTTAAATCATCTGTTCTAGTTGGTATTGAATGACCATTGATGGGGTTTTGTTTTGGTAGGTTTTCTTCATTGATACTCATCGTCATGGTCATTGGATGGATGGATTTGATTGAAAACTTTTAAAAATTCAAAATTAATTTCAAAATCGAACCTGATCGCAATCCGACCCGGATTGGATTCACAGTGAGATCCGAGGTGCTCTATAAACTCAAGCACCTCCGGGCGTCCCCGAGGCTCGGACTTCACAAAGATAAAGCATGAGAGTCTGATAGGATTTTGTCAGATGAGGGTCATATATCAAACTGAATTCAACCTATGCCCAACCTCCACAATCAGGTAAGTAAGCTATGAGGCACACTAAACAAGTGACTCTCAAAACCGTATTTAATTTCTTGGGTGAAGAAAACTCACTGAAATTCAAAGATGAGCTTTACATTCCAATTCAATTTTATCAAAATTAAGATATCGAGAAACGAAAACATGAAGTTTAATATTTAAACGTTAAACATTTAGATAAATTCCTAGCTAAAGAATATCGAACGATTTCTAATTCTTTTAAACCATTCGATTGATTTCCAACCACGAGTTTTAAATACATCAAGTAATCCATTTGTTTAGGTTCGGTGAATTCTTCCTGATCTAAAGAAGTGATTTCTTCTAAACACCTTAATAATTCATACGTATCCGTCACATTCACTAACATCTCTTCATCTAAGAAAAACCCAAAGACCGAATACCCAATCAATCTTAGAAAAAAAATGTAGAGATGAAATAAAAAGACGAACCTTCTAAAAGAGGTAAAAGATCAATTAATAAAATACACCACCATTCTTTAGGAGCGATTTTATTGATCAATAAGTTCATGATGATTTCAATCACCTTTGATTTGTTTCCTTTCGAATAAAATGAATGTAAATCTCGATATCTAGATAAGAAGATCAAACTATTATTGAAAGTTTGATTAGATTCCATTTCTTGTGCTTCTTCTTCTCCTTCTTCTAAAAGATTTAAAGAGGATGGTGAACGATGGTTAGTTAAGAATAGATTAGGTCTAAGTTTTGGAGCTATTGGATGTAATAAAGACGAAGGAATTTCGTCTACTAATCTTGCAAATTCTTCTGGACCTGATGAAAATAAAAATAGATAAATTGAATCAGCTTCAGTAGGAATCATCATCTTACCTTGAAGAAGAAGAGAAGAGAAAGTGATTTGGTTTTCGTTTGGTTAACTTTACCTTCATTGATATATTCCATTAAAAGTAAATTAGTAATTCTAGTAATCATATTCAATTCACCAGATCTAACACAATAAGCAATTGCAGCTCCATACTTTCTTTCTTTAACTAATCTTTTAGTCAAAATCTATCAAATACAAACCCAATCAATTCGTAATTTAAAAGACCTCAAGAATTTCATCAAGTCATCAATCACTCACTTTGGTACACCGACAAAACTCATCTTCTAATCCAAACCTTTCACAAACCTCTTTAAATTCTAAAACACTCACTGTAGCCTTCTTCATACTTCCATTGCCATCTTCCTCTCCACTCGGATTATCAATCGAATCATCAATCACTAACCTTCTTAGAATAGATCTGATCCAATTAATTCCAAATGAAGTAGTATCTAAATAAGCAATCATCAACCTCCATAATCCTTGATCAAGACTCAAATCATCTATATATTCCATCACATAGAAATCTCTCATCTTCATCTCTTCTCCTTCTTCTTCTGGGTCTAAAATTCCAATCTTACTGATCAAATCGATCAAATGACATGATAACCATGATGATAAACTATGAGCTTCTGTTATTAAAGATTTTGTGGATCCAGTCAAGATTGAAGACGTTAATCTGTCGGTTATTGAAGTTTGATCAATTGGCCAATTCTCTGTAACAGTTTTGATCACAGGTCTATACCGAATCGAAAAAAAAAACGTTTCATTAGATGTGACAACAAAGAATTGAACTGAAAAGAGTTCAAGAGGGATGAACAAAAAATTGAACGAACCCTAATCCATCACGTCTACAAGTTGGATAAACCCATAAAAGATGAGCAGCAAGGGCTTCTTTCCAATCATAACAAGCTTCTGAAACCCGATTTTCATCACCCGATAAGATTTCAAAACAAATCTTCAAACTGGCTTGTAAATATAATAAATCATCTTCATCCATACTCTCCTTTCCTAAACGCTTTCGTTCTTCTTCTAATTGAAAGATCATCTTCATTTCTTGATCTAAATTTAATAAAAGTCTATCGACCGATTGACGGAATTGATAAAGCGATTGGATAAAATCATGTTCGTGTGAGAATTTAGTGGATCTAGGAGTCGAATTGATTAAGGAGATCGTGACGATCATCAATTGATTTAAAGTTGGATTTTGAGTTTTTGTGTATGGTTTTAAAAGAGCTGTTGATTGAGTTAAATGTCCTCGAATAAGACATCTATTTACAAAATCAAAATCAAAGTGGTTTGTTTGGAAGAATGAACGAAAAAGTTGAAGTTTGAATGTCTTTCTCTTGGACTTACGCGTGAATATATGGCCAGAAATTAACGTGTTCATAAGGTAATGAAAGTTTACTTAATTCTTCACCTTCTTCTTTAGGTGGTTCTAATCGAAACCCAAGATAAAAAAAATCATTAATTTAGAGTGGTTTTAAGGAAAGAAATTGAAATTATAAACAAAAAGTTTTTTTGATGATCAAACATACGAGGATTGATTCGATTAACCCAATCTAAAAATTGTTCAGAAAAGATTCCATCACCTCTACCATCTTCTGGAATGAAAACTAAAATGAATAAACTCAAAGTTTCAATCATTTGAATGACTAGATCGATTTCATCTGTGTTTGAGTCTTCATCCTCTTGCTACAAAAAACCAAAAAAACCAATTGATAATCTAATGGATCGAGTATTTTATTCAAAAGAACACTTACCTCTAATTGATTTAAATAATCTTTTAAACTGATGACATATTGATGAGCTATTCTAGAATAATATTTGAATTGAGAACTAGATGGAAGTCTAAAAAATCAACATCAAAAAAATGAACCAAAGGAAGAAATTAATTCCAAATTTGAAAGCAGACAAAAGTGAAAAATGAACTTAACTGATTTTGGTTTTTGAAATGATCTTCTTCTTCACATACAGCTACTACTTTTTGTAAACTACTGAAGATCTCAAAGGACCTAGTGATAAGCTATTGCAAAACAAAGGTTTTTTAATTAGTTTGGCTCGGTTTTTTTTCTGCTTCTTGATTTAGAATTTTTAAAATGAGTACTAAACTGAACGACGTGACGAATTCAATTTGAATGAATTGATTAAATAAATTGATTGTTCTGAGATTGATAATTTTTGATTTGATCTTTTTGTTGATAAACTTGAAGAGATGATAGATAAACCGAATCCATTTCGTTTTTTATCCCAATTGGTTTGGATTGATTGATTTTGATTTAAGTTTTCTTTTTTGATGAGTTTTGGATGAATTTCAATTGAGATTGGATTTGAAGTGGAGGTTGAAGTGGATTGAAGTGGATCCATTTTGGTGATTAAATTGTCAAAGAATGTTGAGAATCAGTTTGAAGAATGTCAATCACATTGATCACTTGACATTACCCGTCAGTTGGATTGACTTTCACGGGTCTTTCTTCAAGGACCGTCTCAAGAACCGATCAAAGCTCCGAGGATGTTTCAAATCGGATCCTAATTCACACGGATCATCATCCTCCTCAGCATTTGCAATCTCAATCAACTCAAACTCATTCATTCATCATCATCAAATTCAATCACACCAAATTAAATGTAATGATGAAATCAATCACAAGACTCAAATCAATCAATCAAATCAAATCATATTCAAGCACCCTCTCAACCAATCTAACCACCAAAAATCAACATCAAACAGGTGAAGACTTAAGATTGATGATGAGAAAATTATCACATCCAGTGAGTATCATCACCACAAATCAAACATCATCAAATCAATTTCATGGTACTACTATCTCTTCTTTAACTTCAATTTCAATAGATCCGATCCCATTAATCTCATTTTCCTTAAGATTACCTTCTACATTATTCTCAATCTTGTCTACTCATCAACATCATTCATTTAACGTACATCTTTTAAATTCGAGTGATCAATCTGTTCAACTTTCTAAAATCTATTCTAATCCTAGATCATCTTTAATGAATGAAGTTAAAGGAATTGAAGATCAAGAATTATTACATCAATTTGAGAATGATCAAATCGGGTTTGGGAAATTGGTTTGTAAGATTTGGAAAACGATTGAATTAGTTGAAGAGTTAGCATCAAATGAACCGAATCAAATCAAATCTATCTTAATCTTAGCTAAAGTGATTAAAGTGATTGAATTTGTAAATCATGATCGAATTTTGAAACCTTTATTATATCATAATCGAACTTATACTACTATCAAAGATTAAAATTTAGATTTATCAAATTCATCAATAGATTGTGTTTCACAAAAAAAATAAGATTCCTTCAAGATTGATTGAACAAAAAAATTGTATCAAAATTTAAAAACTCTCATCTTCTCAATTAGTTACTTTTCATTCATCTTTGAAAAACTAAGCTCTTGAATTTATATTTCTTTAATATCTTAAGTTTGATTTGGATTCATTTCATTCAAAGAGAGTAAAAAGTAAGCTTAAAAACTTCTCTCGTTTTCATATCTCTTATTTTTTTTAAAAAAAAAGTAGGTTGAGAAGAAAAAATTGACCTTATTTTTGTTTTCTACAGTTGTGGTTGTAATCAAGATTAGGATTTAATCAAGATCAAGCAAAGACAGAAAAAGAAAACAAAGGTTTCGAAAGTTAAAGAGAACTAGGGTGTAGGTGACTGGCACTGCGCTAGGTCTAAATTGATCTCTTTGGCTTAAGTGCAGTTGAACTATATGGCACAATGCACCACAATTGTTACACTCAATATAAGATAATAACTCACTCAGCTGTGAATGCCCACTTTGAACGCTTGTTTGATTAGCAGTTCACAAACATCACAACCCACCCCCAAAACCCTCTCCGATCTCAAATTGGACAATAGGGGTGGGAATGGGGCAAAGCTCTGCAAAATTACTATTCAACTGTAGTTTAAATTTTCTTGCCAGCAATTCCACTTTTCAATCAATCTCAAATTTATCGCATTAAAAAAATAGGGTGATACACAGCTGTGTTAGACCTGATGGGCTCTTTGATCAAATAAGGCTCCAACTTCTCAGTCAAAAGCTTCTGAGAAATCACTTGAGGCTAGCACATGATGTCATTGACAGATTGTGCTTTGATTTGCAGGCATCCTGTGATGGCAGTAATTCTGCTTTTTCAAATTGTCTCAGCAAGATCCAGAAGTGTTTGTTGAGTGTTAAATTCATATTTTACCCAATGGGATTGTGAAACATCTGTGAAAATTCCATTTGAGCTCTTTCTTTGAGCAAATTCAGTGCTACGTTTGTGGTATAGGAATATTGATCTGGAGATTTCTAGATAATCTTCATCAGAACATCAAAGCACTTCTGGTATTCTGGGAAACACTAAAATCCTGGTCAAGAAAGTTTTGTACTTCATACTTCTCACTCCCACATTCGAATTCATACTGAGGCTCTGGCCAATCGATAGATGAATTATAGCCTAGGATTGATGATTGATCTACATTTGTGGTAGAGAATTAACTCAATCGACAGGAATCTCTTAAATCAATCTCTGCTGAATGAGGCTAGCAAGAGAAGTAACATCAATATTCATTTTTGTCATAAGCTTGTCCGAGCCAATTTCGATGAGCGATCGCTGTACTTTCGGGATACGAAGAGTCAAAAAGAAGTCCACGTCAAAGCGGATCTGACTATAGGCGCAGATAAAGTCAGAGAGCAAATCATGAGGAAAAGTAGGTAGGCCATTCTGGAGCTGTTCCTCAACCAATGCAAGTTGACTGGATCGGTTGACTTCAGCCAAGAATATATTGATGATTTTTACATCGAATTATCAATCCCACCTGGGAAAGATGAAGTGACTGGCGAATCCACTTTAGCTCTGGAGGCGCATCATTTGCATATTGAGCCGCGACATTCCTTCATGTTGATTTGTTTACCTAACCAAGTAAAGCATCGGATCCTTTCATGAATGCCTTTGAGAGGTGAATTCACGATGTTTTTGACTCGATAGTTCGTAGGACAAATCCTTCAAATGTACACTCTTCGCTCCATTCACAGGACTTTTTGATCAACTCGAGCCTTCTAAAGCGCCTCATGAAGAAGAGTAAATCGTTCGATTCTTTCGAAAACATTTTCCTGATGGGCAAAATAACCACGTCAACGCGGTTGAAGGTTCATTCAGATGGGGGTCAGACTTGCCATCTCTTGCTCATCTGTCAGAGCGCATGAGGTTCTCATGTTGAGCAATTGTTTGATGCAATGATATAGTTATGGATTGCATTGGGTGTATATCACTTAACTTGTATGGATCCTCCTGAATGAATCAATGTATATCCCACGACTCAAACACACTGGACTCAAGAAGAGTGCATCGCATCTTAGTACACTCACAAAATCATATCTATATCGTCATGTTGGACTAGATTTGAATGAACACTACGTGATCATTGTGTTGTTGTTTGGCTCAGGCGCATGGGTAAGATTTTGGGTCATTTAGGGATATAGCATTCCCACAAATTATGAGGTATAGTACAGTATGATTTATTATTGTGAAATCCAAGTCCAGCCGTGTATTACAAATCTCAAGAACAATATTAAACAGTAAATTCGATCGTAAAAATCATATCTATATCGTCATGTTGTACTAGATTTGAATGAACACTACGTGATCATTGTGTTGTTGTTTGGCTCAGGCTCATGGGTAAGATTTTGGGTCATTTAGGGATATAGCATTCCCACAAATTATGAGGTATAGTACAGTATGATTTATTATTGTGAAATCCAAGTCCAACCGTGTATTACAAATCTCAAGAAAAATATTGAACAGTAAAATCGATGGTAATAATGATAATGATAATGATCCCAAACTACTCCTTCAGAGGTCGCGATCACTAGAGAATGGAAATAAAGAGTCAGATCCAAGAAGAGAAAGTAATAGTCATTCGAGGTGGGATATGAATCAAACTCACCAGATGAAGACTTTGACAAAGCCTAGAATTATGAATAAACAAGTTCCGCCCAATCGATTCCAACCGTGTATTCCAAACACCACTGATAAAAATGAATACAATAATAAAAATAATAATGACCGCCACAATGATCCCAAATTAGTCCTTCCAACGTCGCGACCACTAAAGGGATGCAAATCAGTCAGATCTGAGAAAGAGAATCGAATGTTTATCTAAGCTAAAATATAAATCAAACTCACATGATGAAGCCACTAAAAAAACTTGAAGTTATGAATAAACAAATCGAACCACCAATTCCAACCGTGTATCACAAATACCAGAAAAATAATGAACAGTTAAGTCTATAGTAATGATAAAAACCTAATAACCATATTCATCCCAAAATAATCCTTCAACGATATCGGTAACTAGAAGAAGGATAGTTTGAGATAGGAGGGCGTCGATGAGAAAGTGAAGTTTGATGATTTGAAGCATAATTTTCTAACATATTATCTTCTTCTTCTGAATCTACATAAGCATGATAATCAATCGCATTCCTTCCATATCTTTGATTCCCAGAAGCCTCTTCCTGATATCTTAATCTAAGTGATGATTGTAGATTTCTAGGTGGGGTCGGAGCTGGTCTTCTGGATGAAGTCTGATCAATGTGATGGTGATGAGTAGGACGGAATCCATCTTGAAATAAAACTGCATCACGTCGTTGAGGAAGAGGGGGTCTATTTTCCAACAAGACTGCATCACGTCTTCTAGAGCGTCGAGTGAATGATTGATCAGACTCCATGAGATTGGATTGAGAAGTGAAAGGAGCGCTCTGAGGGACAGTGTAATGATTGATGTTCTGATAAGCAACAGGAGAAGAAACAGCATAGTAATCATCATAGAAAGCGTTGTGGCGAGGGCGGTTGGGGAGAGATGGTTGTAATGGTAAAGGACGTTCATCTAAGTCTTCTTCGTCGTAAGCAAGACCACGGCAGGCAAAGGACTCCCCCGAGTTAGAAGAACGACCTTGACCAGAACGCCATTGAGATGGAGGGTGTTCATAGAGACCGCGACAAGCAAAAGAAGAATCAGAGTCTCTAGAGCGGTTAGGAGGATTGCGACGAAAGATATTGAAACGATTATTGTGACTCATAATGATTCAGACGGAAGCTTTAAAAGTGATATGTATAGTAAAGGGATATATGAAAATGAGTTGTCTGAATGTGAAAGAAGTTGTGGTTGAAGTTAGGAAGAGATCGCTCTTGGTTGACAGGCTGGACCAGATTTAATACCAGCAGGAGGTCGGATCAGCATCTCCTCAGTACCTCCTCAGTTCAAGGTCGCTGATCATGCTTACATATTCATCCCATTTTTGATACGCGTATACTCGGCTAGAAATGCTCAAAATCATTCAATAACATGCCGCGGGCAGTTTGCATTTCTCTCTCTGTACTGCATTTTGGTTTTCTTCTACCTAACAATCCTCAGGACAAGGTCGCTGATCATGCTTACATATTTATCCCATTGTTGATACGCGTATACTCGGCTAAAAATGCTCAACATTATTGAATAACATGCCGCGGGCAGTTTGCATTTCTCTCTCTGTACTGCATTTTGGTTTTTTTCTACCTAACAATCCTCAGTACAAGGTTGCTGATCATGTTTACATATGTATCCCATTTTTGATACGCGTATACCGGGCTAGAAATGTTCAAAATTATTGAATAACATGCCGCGGGCGGTTTGCATTTCTCTCTCTGTACGGGAACTTTGCATTGTCCTCCCTAGAATGACTTACAGTCTGGTCTGATAAATGTACGATGAAACATAAACAAATTTTCATCATGACGGCTGTCTTTTGATGTAATTCAGTACGCGTCTAGCATCTTGTCATTCATCACGTCATAAGTCAACTTGGCTGCGTAAGATGATTTCTGATTTTTCCTTTCGCGCTTTCTTGGACATCAGGACAATCTTCGTGTACCGTGATTGAATACAAATGATCAATGGCTGCGAAGGACACACAAATGGTATCAAAATCATTTCTCAAAAGCAAGTGTCTCCTTTTTTGTCTTTTTTGGTCAAAAGGAAAGCGAAATGTTACAGGGTGGATCAAGTACGTCTGTCCAAATCGGAAAACATTGATCTTTCTTCTTCATACTCGGACCCTACTTCATGGGTTGAGAGGCAGTTTCAAGACACCGTCTTGGCTCAAGGAATGATGAGATTTTTTTGGCAAAGTGGGATTGAAACTGATCGAAAAGTCTACTACGTTGTATCATAATCTGAATCTAGCAATTGCTCACCGTGCGCGTTGTTTAGAAAATCATCATCTGGACCGAGCTCGGTGAGATGGATTCAGCCTATCGAGGATCGGCGGGTAAATGAGCGCTCATGTGCTCATGCGATGACTTAGGGACACTGAAGAACGCGTTGGTCGAAAAAAATGGCCAGAAAAGTTTTCAGATCTACCTCAACAACCTACTATTGATGAAAGGCCAAAAATTTCAAAGTGGCAACAACAAGCGCTTCTTGAATACGAGTGTTGTTCTGGTCGTCCTCAGGATACTTTTTGAGTTTTCCGAGGAAAAAAATTCTTTAGACAACAAGACGAAGTTATAAGCTCTTTTTAATTCACTTTATGTATCTATGACATCAATCGCCATTTTTAGCGATCCGCGATATCAACAAAGAAGATAAACGATTTCTTCAACGAATCGCTTATGATGCTTGCTGAAAAATGCTCACAATATATAACCAATTCAGCAGATGGATTACGAGGGCAAGGTAAGAAGTGATGAACTCCAGGACTAGGTATATCATATGAAGTCTATCTGTTTGAATATTCAAGGTGATAAAGTTATTACTGGGACATTTTTTGGTAAATTTTAGCAGCCACACATCACGGATCATCAAGTAGTAGAAGAATTTGTCAAAAACCATCTGCTCTCATCCATTTTCTCAAAAATGTGTTGAGATATGCTTACATTCTGTAGAGATAGGTGTTTCACATGGACAGGTAGTATGAAGTTGTGAATGACATTCGCACGACAAAAAAGCAGTCAGATCAACACGGTCTCTTACCAAATCAAAGGCTATGGGAGGCGATAGATCCAGGGACTCATTCTGATATAGCATCTCATCAATTATCAATTACAATAAGAATGGATGTTGTCAGTGAACTTATGGTGACTAACTACAGGAGATCAAGTAAACAAATTCTAGAGCAGATCTCCTCAAATCAAAGGTTAGGAATTGGCGAGGAAAAGATATGAAAGAATAGCTTTACGCGCGGCCTTCTTATAAAGTGAAGGTCACATGATTAATCACCACTACGGGAATACCAGACATGATCATACTTCATAGCTCACAGGACACATCTAAATATGAATAAGGAAGAAGAGAAGCCAGGATGAAAGATTACTACGATTTCAATTCATTCTCTGCTTCTAATTATGACAGATTGTTTCTTTCGCAAAAAGGTTTGTGAATGAAATGAGCCAAAGACTTCGAAGATAAAGCTGATACCGTTTGATTGTCAGCTAAAGAAGGAGATAACATCATTTTCATCATGTCAAGATCATTTAACATTCGCCTGAGTCACATGATCTCTTGACCACTCTCATACATTTCTCTATACTCTGATTATGTTGCCAAAGACGTAGCCACATATTCTTGCTTCTGAGTCCGCCATAACCCAACCATTTTCAAGTTGGGTAGCAAAACAAAAGTCGAGCGTCTTGTCTCAAGACACCCTGCAGAATCTGAATCATCACAGGTAAATCAATCAAGGCTATCATCACCTCAGAGCAAAGCAAAATGTTGAGTGCTATCTTCGCCAGAATCGATGAATGGTTGTCTTCTGGCTTCAGTACTTCAATCATCGCGATTATAACTGAAGTAGCATTTGCTCATATCATACACCTAAAAGACAGTTCTATAATGTATATTGAGGTTGTGACGGCGCAACAGATGTCAATCAGCTTAGCAGAGAGTGACACAGACATGGAGCCAAATTTGAAATTGTGCATCGATGAGTTGATTCCACGCGCTTGATCGTCCTATGACACAAGTGGTATAATTGTCATTTGGGCATAAATGCTGACATTCATTCAAGGGTTGAATGAAGCTTCAAGACTTGTGTTTGCGAGACGTCCTCTCCCTCATGATTGAGGAGAAAAGGGAATAACATATGACTTGAATCAAGCAGGGCGGTTCTGGAGTGAGTGAAGACGACCTTTGTGACTGGCTGAGCCTAGAGTTCTAGTTTGAAGTTCGAAAGGATTTGAATGTTTGGTTCATGAACTGAAGATCATTACCAGGAGTTCTTTTCATCCTTTTTTAATATCTTCCTGATTGGTATCATTGGTTTTGGATGATGAGCATTCGAAGTGTTAGTATGTTTGAGTTTGGCTGAGATTCGATCTTGCTGTGTTTGATGAGGAAGATATTGAAGGTGTCACTAGACTATCACCGTGCTTCATGTCTGTCACACGCTCCACTATTCTTGGCATCTGGCTAAAAGCTTCATCGATCACCCAGAGTGCATCAGCATTCAGCTTATCAATCCTATCAGTGTTATATCGAGAATTCAATCTCAAGAAACCTCTTTACAAACAAGATTTCCTATTCAGATCTCAAATCATCAATCTCTCAAATCGATCGAACGTGTTACGTTCCACACGGATCTTGCGCAAACTATCAAACAAAAGCAACGTTTTCGAACCCTAAAACAGATGATTGAATTAATCTCATCTTGTTTAATTATCACAACATCAACCTGATTTGATTTTCTATTTTAACAATCCATAATTTGAAATGTGTTTGGAATACCAGATCATCAACCTCCTTCAGTCGAGATCAAGGGCGTTCGAACAAAAAACTCGAAAGAATTCGGCCCCATGACATGAATTTCGTGAATAGCTGTCATTCGTTTTCAATCCTCTTCTGTAGTGCTCTTGTTTCTGAAGAGCTCGAGTGCTGACACTTCCTATCTCACTATCTCTGGGTTGACTGGAAGACCACTGTCATGCCAATACATGTAGCTCAAGGACATTGGGATGATGGAGCAACTCCTGACTTTGGAATTTATAGCTTTTCATTACCATCACTGATGATCTTGAGAAGGAAGACATTAGCACTGATCAAGTACCAGAAGCAGTATATGAACTTGTTAGTTTTGGTTACGCAAAACAATTCAAAGACCTGAAGACATCAATAATATACAAGTATTTTGACTGTACAAACTCATGATCAGGCAAGACTTCATCACCCTGTACTAGCTATCAAATAATACAAGAATTTCATGGGGCCAAAATCAATGGCGGGCGACTAGAGGCGACAAGCATTGATTTTAGAAATGGAGGAATAAACCATGCCTCCTCAAGAACATTTACACTCGCAGATGGGAGTGTTTCGATCAAATTTCTCCAATACACTTAATCTCAGTGACAGATAGTAATTCTTTGATATCACCAACCCCAGCGTCTTTGATTTGTAGAGGTCGGATCAACGACGTCGAAACAATCTATCTCTGTAAATTGCTCTATGGTTGTATCACCTCGCCCAGAAAAACACTTTGTGAAAAAAAGGCAAAGAGAAATTAGACATCCATTCAACAGGATAATAACGGTTCACTTCTTATAAATTTACATACCATCACAATATTTGCTTCCTTGCCTAGCTCTTGAGCCAATTCTATCGTACCCGAGATCGCATGGGCAGTCTCTAAGGCCGGAATGATTCCCTCATTCTCCACACACATCTTGAGAGCTTTTAAAGCTTCTAGATTATTTGCTACTCTATACGATACCCTTCCTTGTTCTTTCAAGAAGGCGTGTTCAGGTCCGACACCGGGGTAATTTAATCCTGTGGCGATTGAATGAGTTTGTAAGATCTGACCGTCAGAGGATTGTAAGACGTGGGTCTTTGTGCCGTGAAGGATACCCTTTGAGCCTTGGTTAAGTGAAGCAGAATGATTCATGGTGTCAATTCCCAAGCCACCAGCCTCAACACCAATCAATCGCACTGAGGTATCATTCAAGAAGGGATAGAAAGACCTATTCGGTTTCAATTTTAGTCAGTCTGATCTGCACCAGTTCCCGGTCAGAAACAAATGCTGACCCAATGGCATTACCTCCACCTCCGACACATGCAATCACTGCGTCTGGAAGCTTTCCTATCTGGGTTTGCATTTGGGCTTTGATCTCATTCCCAATCACGCACTGAAAGTCGCGCACAATAGTAGGGATGGGATGGGGACCATTTACAGATCCAACAATGTAATATGTGGTATCTAGATTACCCACCCAGTCTCGCATAGCATCACCTAGATATATACACATTGATTAGCATTCTCTGCGAACCAGATAGAAGTAGAGAAGTAACAGATAGACTAAACTGATTGCATCTTTCAAACTCTGAGTCCCACTTGTGACCAAGACCACCTTCGCACCCATCATTCTCATCTGTAAAACGCTCGTTTCATGTCTTCTAGCATCCTTTGAACCCATATAGATCACACATTCAAGTCCGAATTTGACGCATACCGTTGCAGTTGCTATCCCATGTTGTCCACCGCTTGTCTCAGCAATCACACGTTTCTTACCAAGTCGAGTGGCTAAGATCACTTGACCAATCACATTATTAATATTATGTGATCCAGTGAAATTCAAATCTTCTCTTTTAAACCAAATCTTTCCACCTCCAACTTTCTTCGTGAGTTTTTCTGCATAGTAAAGAGCTGAGGGTCGATTCATATATTCATAGTAGCTTTCATATTCAGCTTTAAATTTAGGATCTGACTTTGCTACTTTGTAACACGCTTCTAACTTCATCAGAGGTTCAATCATCGATTCTGGTACATACTGTCCACCAAATTCACCAAAGTAAGCTGATAGACTGCTATCGTTCACCAAATGAATAAACCCATTTTCTTTACGGTCTAAATCGAATAAATTCGATATCTGACTTTCACTCGATCTTCTGGGATATTCAGGACTTTTCTTCTCGATCATAGCACGTTGACGTCCCTGTTTTCCACCACAAATTTCTTCACAAAAGGATTGGACAGCCTTGATTGCTTGATGATCTTGATATGTATCAAGAATGCTAATGATTTTCGAGCCAATCACTACTCCATCTGAAACTGCTCCAATGTCTTCAAAATGAGCCGTGCTAGAAACTCCAAATCCTACAACTAAGCGGAGTTCATGATCCACTTTCATAGGGGATAGATCCCTAATACGGGAAATATATTTTGAAAGAGAAGAATCGATGGATGTTGAAGCTCCCGTAGTTCCCATCTAGAATTAATTTCCAACTTCAGTGGATGTAAAATCTAGAGGTGTTACATTCAGGCTCACTCACCTTTGACACAACGTATACAAACGAGTCAGCGATAGATGTGAGGAATTTGATCCGAGAATCCGACGTAGACGGCGAGATGAGTGGCACATAGCTCAGTCTGAGAGATTCAAGTTGATGTTGATGTGTTCAGTCATAATCAAAAGATATATCCAAGTTTAAGAATCAAAGTCACAAACCCTGTCGATCTACACATCTTCCTCAATTCAATAGCTTCTTCAGGTGGTAAATCCACCACTATAAAACCGTTTGCTCCTACCGCTCCTGCCTCTGATACGGCTAACTTTTCTCCATAGGATAAGAGAGTGTTATAATAACCTATTCTCAATCATATTGTTTTAGGACCCTCATTGAAGTTCTGGGACATCAAACTTAAAGACTATATACTTGCCCATGATGATCACTGGCGCTTTGAGACCTTTATTTCGAGCTCCTTTTACAAATCCTAGGCAATCCGAATATTTGACTCCGTGGGTAAGGGCTACCTAGAAGCTGGTGAGTGATTAATTGAAAAATTGATGATGTATCAACTCGGTTCATATGATGTTTTGACTAACCTTGTTACTATTCTGAATCACTGTTCCATCCGCCAATGGATCATTGAAGGGAACCCCAAGTTCGATGATATCTGCTCCACCAGCCTCCATGGCCAATAAGATGGGGATAGTCAACTTGGGATTAGGAAAACCTTGGAGAAGGATTAGATGTCAGTAAGACCGAAGAGATTGAAATCGGTCTAATCCTCAGACTATAGAGTCATGTCACTCCTCACCAGCAGTAACAAAAGTGACAAAAACAGGCTGATTAAGAGCAGCCTTAGAGGAAAATACTTGAAGTATATGATCAGTCATCTTGATATGCTTTGATGGTGATGAATGTACGATGAAAACTTGTTGAAAAAGAGTATGTCTTGAAATAGAGATGATAAGCACTCTGTTATTTCACTAGAAGAGATTTGATTTAGAGGGATTTGGATGGAACAAGAATCCAACTCGGGCCTTCAGTAAAAATGTTGTAGTAAGTAGGTCCGTGTTTGTATAAGAGAGATAAGAATCCTGAAAGGGAAAATTATTCAATTGCCCAAATATCTTTCTCCTCTCCAAAGTTCATGTACTTCAGAGACAATTTGATACATACATGAATGAAAGAAATTCAAAGTATATGACTGGATTCAGTAAAAAAACAATCAAGTCAAATGGCGAAACGTTTTGAGATAAATTCGACTGCAGACGATCAAGTTGTAAGTCGCGGGCGGGGAGGATGTGGAAGTTTGGCAAAAAAAAGGTAGCAAAGAACCGAGTTATCAACCGTGCCTAGATCTGACAATTGCCATTCTAGCCTTCAGAAAGGTACGGTAGGTTTTCTTGACTTCTTGAGTTCTTGTTTCAATTCAGTATATCAGCTGACTTTCTCTCGTTAAGTACCTTACCCTCAACCAGCTTCGAGCTCATTTATGTAGGTACTTTATATATTGATTGTAACAGCCAAACAAACGCTTCGGGTTTTCTGACTATGTAGAGAAATCCCAAGACTAAAGATGATAATGACTTACAAAACAATTGGAAAAAAAATGGGGCACAAGATGGCTTCTTATTGCCTCTCAATTTTCCAGGAAAAGTCCAGAATAGAAATGGGCAGAAGCAGGTGAGAGATATGTATGTACGTGGTAGGGCTTCACCGGTACTGGATCATACATATAGTGTTTGATAGCCTAACGGGTCAAAAAGCACTTTATACAGATAATTGAACTTTACATACAACTTTTACCGTACATTATAGCCTGCAAATAAAGATCTCCGCCAAAGTAACACCACCGACCTTATTCTTTACTTTGACAGGCTTTACCTCACAGACTTCCTAAGAACCGCAAACCCATCACCGCAAAAATAAACATTCTTGGTTCCAATGTTTATTTTTCGGTCCAAGGATGTTTATTTTTGCACCACCTTTCATCCAAAGCAACCTTGCTTTTCATCAAAGTCATTTTCCTTTTCCTACAAATGTTGCTTGATATTCCAAAAGAAGACAGAATGAAACAACAAAGCTCATCATTAAACATCAAGAAACACCAAGTGTATCATCAAACGCTCATACCCTTCAGTTTGTGTCTCAAAGGGACTTTCACAATGATAATGAAGAGTTATCATTCTCATTTCATTCTCCAACTTGATTGGAAGACTATCCTTGATATATCAATCAAGGCCATCATCAACCCAAAGTCTATTTATTTCACTGCTTTCAATTCATTGAGTTCATTCTTTCAATACTTTCAATCAATTTTATTAGACCAAATGGATCTCATCATTAGCCATCAATATGAGCAGTGGCTCCTCTTCCAACAAATCCAAAGGCAACCCAAATGATCTGTACTCATCTGAAGAGAAAGACAAAAGTGCCGATGACACAAAGACGCACACATTTGGAGCCCACGCGCCAGTGCTATTGATTTCCACCTATCTGAAGCCGAGATGAACAAGTGGACTAAAGACCAAATGAACTATTGGAATTCACCTTCTGATGATGAAGCTTTGGACTCTTGGAAACACTGTCAGCAAAGAACTCCGTGCCTTCTACTCAGAACAAACATGGCACTGGTTTGCCAAAGAATGATTATGTTTCCACTCAGGACAATGGCAAAACAGCTGTTTTGAAGCCAAAGAAGGCAGCCAAGAAGGGAAATAATCATGGCTTGAAATCTTCTACTCAGGAGAATGACAACACGGTTAACTCAAAGCCAAAGAAGGCTGGCAGAAAGGTAAAGAAACACTTTGCCCTTCCAGTTGATCGTGCATCCTTCAGCAACTTCATTCACCACAACAACACCCTGGACAACAAAGGATATCCTTTATTACCCAATGGCTCAACAGTTTTTGTGAAGAAACCAGGAGAATTGTTCACAAACTAGGAGACTTTTGGTTTCACCAACAAGAAATCTGTCAAGACTGGAGACATTTGGCAAACTGTAAGGTTCAAGTGTCATGGACTCCTGGTGTGCAACAATGAAGACTGAGACTATTGTGGTTCTCCACCCACAGGCATCAGTAGGATTGATGATATGACAACCATGTAAGCTATTTCTTTCTTAACCTGTCAATATTTTTGCCAGCTGACCAGCATTCATTTTTACAAGACCTCAGGAATTCCAGGCAGCACACTGCACTGCAACCCTTTGAGTAATACACTGCTTGAATACAATTTGCCGGCTAGACAAGCACATCGAGTCCACTTGGAGTGTAATTCAACACTCAGGTATACACAAACACCCATGGCCATGCCGTTCAAAACCTGACAAGATCTCAATGGAGAACTTCAGCAAGAAGGTGATTGAAAATCCAAACATAGGCCCTTTACAAAATAAGGTAAGATTGAACACTAGACATTTACCACCAACTTTGAAAAGGCTAATCCAAATATACCAATATACCAGGTAGGCCAAGCTCCTGCTGGGAAGCAGGCAGTCACAACAGCCACTGATATCCACCCAGCTTTTAGCAATTTGCATTGCCTTGGCTATTACCGCCACCTGATTCTAGTGAAACATGGTGTGATTCCTGAAAAGAAGGTTCCAGGTGCAGCGGACAACTTTGTTCTGGACATAGCTCTCTGGGCTGAGTGAGTTCCAATCTTTGTCTAAATTTTCAATTTTTCAAAGCTATTCATCTCATTTGAACATTACAGGCATGGTTTGCAATTTCCATTGACATCCTTTGAGATAGAAGACTTTCATATCACTTTCCAAACCCGCTGGATGGCTGAACAGCTACTGGCTTGAGTGAAAGGCCAAATTTATACTGGAGGTCTTCTATCCAATGTTACATACAAATTTTTTGCCAATGGCTATTTACTTTTGACGTCTATGTACAACAAAACCCTACACCAATGGATACCTATCCAACTGACGTGGATGAATGGACTAACCAATGCACACTACTTTGCCCATTTCAAATCCTTGATGAAGCAAATGAAACACACTCAAATTTTGGTCTCAGAATGTGATTTACTAGTTTGAAATGTGGTAGATTTCTCAGCTGCACAGAAAAATGGATTCATTGCAGCTTACATGAAGGTTTTCAAAGAAACAGACTGGAAGTGTGCTCTTTCAATGCTATAGGGTTGTCAAGAACATTTTCAAGCTCAGGTGACACGGATGAAAAGGAACAATGTGATTGTTCACCGGCACAAGATGATATGTTGGCTTCACATATGCACTTACAGTTATAATTGTTATTTACATATTGACAAGGGCTTCCACAACAGGAAAAATTTGAGGCACTTGCCAAGAGTCTTATGGTACCAGACAAACCCGGTGGCAAGACCTACCATCAAAAAGTTGACTTATTGCGCCGGAATTTCCCAAAAGCCAAACAATGGATTGACTGGTGGCAGGCGTCAGACACTCAAGCCATGCTGTTCAAATCCAGGCAAAAACAAATTGACAATGATGGACTTGATGATGACATGCCTGCCACAACAAATGCGCAGGAATCCATGCATTGAGTCTACTACATGATCATGTATGTTATTCCTGTTTCTACACTGATATCTATCTCCGATCCAATTTTCATGTTTCCTGTCTTTATATTTTTGATGTTCTTAGTGAAGGCAATTGTACCATCCAAGTAGGTATGGTACAGTTGTTCCTTTTGGTATCCAGCCTTGAAAGGGATTACAACAATGTCCGTCACACCTGTGGCACCTGTACAAAGAGACATGTAAGTCGAAGATACAGTGCACGTCTTCGTCGACTTGGAGCCGGTCTTTTAGTGCAGAGCACATCAGACGCCCTGGAGCACCACTTCTGAGCACTACAAGTCCTCAGAAACATATTTTTGTCAAGTTTTTTTTTGATGAATATATCCAAACATATATTCTCTTTAGCTTATGCAAGTACCACTTTCTTCCAACTCACTAAAATTTTTGACAAGTCCTCAGAGCGCTCTGATACGTCTCAGAGCGCTCTGATACGTCTCAGAGCGCTCTGCGACACCATCAGAGCGCTCTGGGGACTTGTCAAAAATCCCCGATGCTCTCTCAGAGCACTCTGCGACGTATCAGAGCGCTCTGGGGACTTGTCAAAAATCTCCGATGCTCTCTGAGAGCACTCTGATAAGTCGCAGAGCGCTCTGAGGACCTGTAAATTTTGTCTAATGCTGTCTCAAAGTGCTCTAGGAACATGACACGTGCTGAGGTCCATAGAGACATCCTATTGCTTTTTGTTAGATCTCTATGAAGAAGTTGATGAAGTCCTTGCGCTGCACCTCTTTGTTATCGATAAATCAGATCACTAAATCATTTTTTCTTTCTTTTCTTCACACTCGATCATATGCATTACAAATGGTCTGGAGATTAAAACACATATTTGGTGCCAGGGCGGTTATTGGTGGTGGTACGTATCACAGATGAGCACTATCATTCGATTAGACTGTTCATGCAGTTGTACACACCCAGTGCCACCAGCACTCACATCATCTTGTTTCAACAGGTCTAAAGCAAACTCTAACTCGATTGGTTGAATTCAAATCAAACCCGTTGGTTCACTTCGTTTTTTGACCCAAGTTAGTTTCTGCTATTTAACGTATCCTGCATAGTTTCCATTTCTCCGTTTGTGAATGAACAACGATCCTTCGATCTGTATAGATACGAATTGAGCATTTCATATAAAGATGGAGACCACTCAACGTAGGTGGTAATGCAAATGAATTTGTATTTGTATTGCGTGATGATAATTAGAAGTAAACATGACAATAGAACCCCGATTTGAACTCATTATGTATTACCTCCGATTGAAAAATTGTGTGAATTTGACTATGAATTGCCACGGAACATGATTTGGTCATGACAGGTTAATTTGAATATGTATTCTACCACAATTAAGTGAACAAAAGGCCCACCCGAGACACTGGCTGAGAGAGTCAAAAGTCAACCAAGCTATGTAAATTGAAAATCAGACAATCAATAGATGAGAACAAGATTGGTCATCTTAGACTTGACATTTGTAAAAAGTCTAACAAGCTAAACACAAGAAAGAAGTCATTGTTAGAAGGGCAAAGAAGAACATCATTGAAGGGCACACTAAGAAGGCCAATAGAGGATATGTAAAAAACAAATTCAAACCAAGTCGCCTATACAACAAATCGCTAATACACAATGATCTATGTCTTCAATGACTAAAGTCGGATTTGACTTTGTCCTCAGATGAACAAAATTGAAGAAAACATGGTCAAGAGTTGGAGTCAGCGTTCGAGTTTCAGTCAGAGTCCGAGTTTGAGTCAGAGTTCGAGTTTGAGTCAGAGTTCGAGTTTGAGTCAGATTTATGGGAGTCTGAGTCCGAGTTAGAGTTGGAGTTGATGTTGGTGTCGGAGTCTGCCTCATCAGGTAGTTGTGGTGTTTTTTTGCTCCTCTTCTTTGGCCCAGGTTCCCCCTTAGCTAAGGCCTGGAGCTTACGCTTCAATTTTGATATGTTTGCTTGACTAGGTTGAATACCAGCAGAAATCGAGTTAGTGGTGTTTTGAGGGGAAGTGGATCTGTTGTCATGCGGTGGATTTGAGGGGAACTGAGAAGGCTTGAATTGTTTCTTCTTTGACTTGCGAGATCGTTTTTGCTTGCTTTGATTGGCGAGCTCCGATTCTGGAATGCGTTCAATCACAAAGAGGCCGTTTTTGATATCATCTAACCATAGCTTAACAGTTGAATCCTTGGCTCGACGATGACCAATGTTTAACGCCTCTTCTGACAACTGACTGCCTGTTTTCTGAACAATCCGAATTGGCCACCCCTTATCCAGTATATCGGCTGCAGGGTTTTCTAGTTTGGGAAAGATATTTTCATTGGGGTAGACCGCATCTAAACCCGCAGAAGATCAGCAAGTATATAGAGACTTGATTATAAAGGAAGAAAACCTTACTGAGTAGTCTATTAAGTTCTCGTCCCAGGCGTGTCTTACGCTCATCACTCGGTTGTTGAGGCTTACTTCCACTGCCCTCGACCATCTTGGCGGCAGACTGACCGTGAATGTAAGATGCTAAGGTTTGTGGAACCTTTGTGTCATTCGATGCCCAGCTAGCGAAGGAGGTGTTATTCGAGAACACTTGCGTCCATCCCTCAGCACTCCCACAACTGACACCAGCTAAGTAATAAGTGATCTGATATCGCTGGCAGACTACAGCAAACTTAGGTAGAAAAGAGGAGAGAGAAAGGATCAGTACATATCTAAACCTTGTAGTGACAGATTATATGGATGAACTTACAGCGTGATGAGCTTTTCGAAGCTCCACCAGGGACTTTTTCTGCACCGTTGCTACAGAACTCGTGGGACTTGGCTTACCGTGACACATGTGAAGCTTCTCTCTGTCAACCAATTTATCAAACAAAGGCTGATACTTCGCCTTTTCTTCAGCTGTCAACTTGTGAACCAAAGGAGTTGCAGTCGATTCGTCGAGGTATTGAAGAGAGGTGTCGTCTTCATCATCTGGATTCATGGCGGAACTGGGATCTTCAGGAACGTTTGAAAGATCGGGTAAATCGGCCAAAGCAAAGAAGTACGGGTCTTGAAATACATCCTTCTCTTCATCTTTGAGCTTTCGCCAGAGTTCTGAAACCTTTTTGTTTCGAGCTTTCCAGCCCTCAGAGTTGCTTGAATCTGGTACTAAGAGTTTGTGAGATGGGATTTAAAAGATAGGAAGAGGGATGGGATTGTGAACAATGGATTTCGAAAGTGAAAGGTAGAGATCGAAGGTGTCCGATAGAGATAAAATGTGTCCAATAGAGATCAAAGGTGAAAGATAGAGATCAAAGGTGACCGATCGAGATCAAAGGATTGTAAGCGATAGAAATAGAAAGAAGAAAGGATTCGGAATGATGAAAGGGAGGATTGTGAAAACAGAAAGAGTTTGAAGAGTTCAGAGATGAGTATATGACGAGTCAGAAGAAGTAGAGAGATATACACTGACGTTGTTCGCTTAATGCCAGAAGACCAAAGGCTAGGAAGCGGATCCACGGATTTACATGGCCTTTCTTTGCCCCTTCCCCGCTAATTCAGGTATGAAAACATACACAGTAAACAAATGGATCATCAATCTGACTTGTGAAAAGTTGAAAACTCACACTAGATTCCAGACTACGACTTCAGGAACACCAGCCATCAAGGCAGCCATCAACATTCTCTTTTCATACTCTAGACGTATACCCTTTACCAAAGTTTGTATATCTTTTGAAGCTCTGTTGGCTTTTGAACCTTGCTTAGCAATTTCTTGACGGAGCGACACCACTGTCCAGTCATCTAATTGGCTTTCAAAGTTGTCGAGCTCTAGACCTGGATATCGAGATTGAAATGCTGGCTTTGTTGGTTCAGATTGAGTTGGTGTATCTCTAGAGTCTTCTGTTGGATTGATATCTTCATTAGATTGAGTTGGCTTCTTTGATTTGGATTTGTTCGATTTGGAGTTATTCGATTTGGATTTATTTGATCTGGAACGAGAATCGGTATTGGCGGGCACTGCGTTCTGAGTTCCCGAAAGACCAAGATCATTGTGACTTGTGCGGTTGGCGCGGGTGTGGACCATCGTGTTTGAAGTGCAAGTGAGAGGTGAGATGATTGGGAGAGGGTTCGCCTTTGTCTGATTCATAAAACTCTTGAAGATACAGTACGTAAAGGTACGTAAAGCATTGAGGAACCTCTATAATCACATACTGTCCAATGGCTTTTATCATTGATCAGTGACACTTGACGTGTAATATTGACACAAAAGCTTATAGTTGTGTAAAAGCAGAGTCTGTTCCAATTCGAGAGGTTGGAGTATTGCAAGAAATGTGGTATACACTATTGTTGTAGTTAATAGGGAAAGAAGAACAACAACTTACTGGTATTCCCTCCTTTTCCCATCTTTGATGAAACACAAACAACCATCAAAGAACTGATTGGTGGGTTGTGTGACCCTATTGGACACCCTTATGGAAACACAATGTTCCAATAAAACTTTTTCAAATGATGGGATATCACAAAAGTTAAAGTTTTAACATGTCAGTAGAAGTGTACCCTGCTAGATAAACCTTCTGTGGTAGCCACCGCAAATACTAAACAACCACCAATGGCATATTTGTTGATCCCCGTAACACTAATCAAAAAGACACTGTTCAAACAAAACTTTTGCAAATTATGGGATAACCCAAAAGTTAGAATTTTGGCATGTCAATGAAGGAATGGCCTTCTAAATAAACCATGTGTGGTAGGCACCACACGTCTCAAACAACCACCAATCATGTGATTAGTTATCTACGTAAAATTACTTGAGCACCCTTGCGGGAATACACTGCAAATAAAACTTTGGCAATTCATTAGATATCCCAAAATTTGAAGTTGTGGAATGTCAAGTAAACATAGGACTTTGAGATTTATCAATTGTTTAGGGACACACAGTACCCATAGGTGCACCAATGATGTGATTAGTGTGATCTCTGTAACAAAACTTAACCTTGCGGGAATACACTGTGCAAATAAAACATTTGCAAATCATCAGATATCCCAAAAGTTGAACTTTGGGAATGTCAAGTAAAGAATTTACTTTCAAACAAGCTTTTTGTGAAAGTCACCACAAAACCCATAAAAGCACCAATTACTTCACTGAGCAATTTTGTGTGTGGCTTTGGGTACACATTGCATAAGGAAAAAGTTTTCATTTTTCAAAAAAAAACAAAAATGAAAGTTGTCAAAGGATGTTTGAGCATAGCTCTTTGAAATAGACTGCTTGAAAAAAAATGAAAAAAATAAAGTCACATCGTCAAAAATTTGGCCCAATGTGAATCTTGTAATACCTGATACTTGAAGCTTTTGAGACACAGACACAGCATATCTCCCATCATCATGGAGGCGTGGATTCATCTTCTTCAGAGAACACCCTGAAGCTTTCATAATCTTCTTCAGAGAACACAGTGAAGCTTTGATAACTTTCTGGAAGCGTGAGGGAAACTCAAGAATTGTTAATGTGTGCAATAGTGAGACCTGAGGAAGCAGGAAGGAAGTTGGAAGTTGTTGGTATACAGAAGGTATTGATATCACAATAATCCACTCCCAAGAAACCAAAGCAACACTTTCTTTGAATAAGATTTGATGAGAGGTGCATATTCCATCACAAAAATTGTGGACAAATAGTGGCCATATGGGTGTGTAAGTCTTCACTTGTACGGATATCTAAGACATATGATACTGACAATATATGCTGCCAAACCCTCACTTCTTTCACAACCTCTAAGTTGCGGTCATTTATTCTTTAAAGGATATATGCTTTGACTCATTGAATCATTGATGTGTTATTGAGTTTCAAGCTCAAGAGAAAAAAGATCAATATATACGTCAACATTTTGGGAGATGGCACTGATAGTTATGCTGATTGGTAGTTCCTCCATCATGCCTCATGATCACAGGTGCCATCACGTTCTCAAGATGCATACGAGATTTTTCAAGTGGTTTTTTTTCTGGAAAGCAATGCTGAATGATCAATGAATAACTTTTAAGATTTTCATTACCTTTGGAGATCGTGATTACCTTTTTAGGTATTTGGAAATTCCGCTAATCCCTTTCTAACCGTGCCAAAACTGTTCAATTACTTTAAAGTAGATCAAGTCCTAACCGTTTGTCAAGCGTAAGAGAATGCCCCTGGCAAATTATAAGCTGAATTCAGAACAAGAACATCATCCAACCCTTTATTTCAAATTGTCCCTTACAAATCATCACTCCGACTCAAATCATCGTTATCTCAAAATCAACATAATGGTCTTACCGGGCGAGCTTATTGTAATTCCGACCAAGCGAAAGAATAACCAGGTACCAGCAGGAGCAGGACGATTTGCCACTGTTCAAGAACGCGAGGCTGCAGCGTCCCAAGCGGCGCTCTCGGCTTTGAACAATCCAATACCACTCCCAAGAGAGCCGCAAGCGGCTGCGCAGCATAATGAAGAACCATTATATGACGTTGTGATGAGAGCTGATGGAAATGATCCAGCTCTTGCCAGTGATGACGAGCCAATCAATCTCCCAGTCAATCGAAATGAATATTATCGAAGTCGCACCTATCAAGAACAAAAACTTTTAGAAGAGGCTCAATGGCGAGCCATCTTCCCAAAGCTTTTCATTGCTTTCATGCCCTGTAGTCGAGATACTTATCAATGGTGTGATATCAATCTATGGAACCGAGACTTCAACCTTCCTTGCAAATGTAAGAATTGGCAAAAGAGAACAGTTCAAGTCGACACAATCGATCTTTTGGGTAACGTTGATCATTCAGTTCTCCATCGTTGAATTATATGTATTTACTTGTGTAATCGATACTTTTCAGGCCGAATGAAGCTGTCCGTAGAGCTTTGTGATTGCACAGCCGACGTAGTCCGGCTTATTCGTCTTGGTTATATGGGCTCCTCACCCACTCTTCCAAGAACAGCTTTCTCTGTTTGACTGCTCCGGTTCCATCATGTATTGTGGAAGTATTCCAGTGTCCGTCTGGCTTCGTTCACCGATACAATGGATGAATATCTAGATCCCCGCAGTCCTTTGTTTTTAGTTCCCGGAAAATATCACGTAGGTCACTATGGTTGTTTCTATTTTGTTTCTTTTGTTCTCATACTGACAAAGTAGACCGTGATCATATCACATGCATGCAGACCCGAGACTTTTGCCGTTGCTTATCATCAGCGGTTGATGCGTACCGCGAGATGCTACGCATGGAAGATGAAATGGCGTCAGCAGCTTTGCGATTAACACCTCTAGAGGCTCTAGCAACAAGCTGTCCAAGCTGTTTTGGGCCAAAGGTACCTGGAAAGCGCCCAAACGAACCTGATCACATAATTTGTCTCGATGCCAATTTTCAACAACGAAGGCACCTCGCCGCTAGTGCTTCTTGGCGAGGTGACACCGGGGTTTTACCGCCTGTTTTCCTCGCTCCAGGTGAGGTCTTGTTTTGGAAAACAAAGATGGACTCTGCAAACCAACAAAAAGATGTGGTCGTGGTGAGAGGCTTCCCTGAACCGACTCAAATTGGCTGTTTTGTACTGATTGTTTGACTCAATGACTCAACTGACCGAGTCAGGACCCTTGCAGTGCTCAACATACAGCTGCAGATGACGTTCGAGGTGTTCAGACCTGGCGAGGGTGCGATGAAACGGGTTTAATGGGGATGGCATGTCGTCACGACATCCTACTCAAATTTATCAGCATTGTTCAATCTGGAGAACGGTGAGATGAATTACAAGCTTTATACACATGCTGAACACGTTCTCATCGGTTTGTACATGCAAGAATCTAGTGGTTATTATCCTCTGGCAATGCTGGACTGGATTTTGCGAACGACTACTAATGACGGAGAAGTGCGAAGATTTGGAATCCTATATGACATAGGATGTAGCATGGAGAAAGGAATTATCAAGGTCAGTATGAGGTAGTCTGGAATAAATGATAACCACTGACTTTTATGTTCCATATGTTTGAGTGACTAGCGTAATTTGTTTTCCGAAGAAAGAAGGACTGAAAGGCTGATGTTTGGTACAAGTGTCTTTCATTCGTATGTCCATCAGTGGGCATGCCAACTGAAATACAATCCCAGATTGAACGACGACTGGGGGCTTTCTGATGGAGAGGGGCTAGAGCGCATTTGGTCTAGTCTTGCCTCATTAGTTGGTGCATTGCGATATTCGACAAAAGCCCACAGGCTTTGTTCTTTGGCTTTGCGAACCCGTCACACCAACAAGGGCAAACGAAAGGTATCTAGTGAATTATGTTTCTGGCAATTGCTCCCCTTTGACTTCATTAGTACTCACCCATGTTTTTAATCAATTAGTAAAGTGGTTGTTGATGCGATTGTCATCAAGCCAAAAAGTAAATCACCATAGTGTTCAGAAGTTGAACGCGCTACAACATCAAAACCCCATGTATACACAAGAATATTTGAAAGCGCAATGGAATAGGCAAAGAGAATGCCAGCTTCGTGCCATGGTTGTCGAAAACTCACAAGTATTGAATAAAATGCTCAATCGCCTGATGGAGCTGGAAGAGCAGCATCGAGAGGCTGAGTTGAGCAACTTACCTCCATAACATAGCCTAAACTAAATTGACTCTCGTGTTTTAACTTTAGAGAGGAATTGAAAGCTCTCAAGGCCAAACGCAGGCAACTTCGAACAGCTTCCGAAAAACGCAAGATAACTCATCTACCTCAGACAATTCTCATCCTTGATGAGCAGATCAATGAATTGGTACAAGAGCTTGGGAGTGATCACTACCGTGATATGCCTGGTGCTTCAAGTGTGCTGAATTCACTTTCATCGAACTTAACTTTGCACTTACACTTGTTGTTCAAATTAGCACCAAAGGGTAGACTTCTCATCCGGATCCGAGTGTCAAAATCCAAGCTCTATGGAGCAAAAGTGGATGTATTCAAGAGTCAAAGGAAGAATGATGAAAGAGAAGGTACCTTTTCTATTAATGTCAAATAAAGCAAGCTGCATCTATAACACTGTATTACTACCATAATGAACAGGTACCCGCATGCAGCAAAGATCGAAAAAACATCTGCAAGATAAACAACGAGCTCTGAAAGACAAATACAATGTGTATCTTGGAAATGTTGATAAATTTAATACTGAATACCCATCACCCCAGCCAATTGAGTGCCCTTCACTTGAGGAGATCCTTAGAATGTCACTAGCCGACCACTTTTGGGACATAGGTCAGCTTACACATCCAGAGGAAGCTTGGGCAGTGGATCAAGATACCCGAGATGGAATACAAGCTTACCTGGATGCAAGCCATTCTCACGATGAAATACGCCGGGTTGGTCGCGAATGTAGGCAAGCAGCTAAGTGGGCCCTAGATAGACAAGAGAAACTATCAGCCTTCTCAACATCCCTAGAACTCGAAGGTTAGCTTTAATCTGACTAGGTTGGTAGTGGTTACTGACCCTCATTTGGTTATAGACCATGACACCGAGACTGTAATAAACAGATGGTTGATCAGTCTAGTTGGTTCATCTAACGCATTATCACCAAAGAATCGTTTAGATATCAGCAAGAGAGTCCTGAAGGCTGTTTACTCACGAATAAATCAAGATCATGCCCGATTGTGTATGTCTTGGAATATAAATATGAGTGAGCTGATTGATAGGACAAGGGTGTACAGCCAGCTCTCCCAAGAGGAAGACGAGTTGATCAAGATGCGATGGGAGGCTTTGGCGAGAGAGAGCAAACTGACATGGAAGTCAGCAACCGAATTCGATATCGTAGATTCGACCCCTCTAGATGAAGCTGAAGCGATCGAACAAAACTTGCGGCTTCTGGAGATTGATAATGATGATAATGATGATGAGCGGTTGAATGGAGTTAATTTTGATGATATAGGAGGTGATCGTGAAAATGAAAATGAAGTCGATTAAGTTCCACCAGTGTCGGGACCAAAGTCACTTAAGCTCCGCATGTCGTGATAGTTTATTTGAAGTGAAATAATGTTGATTTGATGATAGTCTGGGTGAAATGAAATAATGTCGATTTGATTTGTTGCTTCATACTTATTAGATAGTGAGAGACAAACAGCTGAGCCTTGTATGGCTTTGTTGAGATAAGTACACCAGAGCGCTCTGATACGTCGCAGAGTGCTCTGAGAGAGCATCGGGGATTTTTGACAAGTCACCAGAGCGCTCTGATACGTCTCAGAGCGCTCTGAAGGTGCCTCAGAGCGCTCTGATGGTGTCGCAGAGCGCTCTGATGGTGTCGCAGAGCGCTCTGAGACGTATCAGAGCGCTCTGAGGACTTGTCAAAAATTTTAGTGAGTTGGAAGAAAGTGGTACTTGCATAAGCTAAAGAGAATATATGTTTGGATATATTCATCAAAAAAAAACTTGACAAAAATATGTTTCTGAGGACTTGTAGTGCTCAGAAGTGGTGCTCCAGGGCGTCTGATGTGCTCTGCACTAAAAGACCGGCTCCAAGTCGATGAAGACGTGCACTGTATCTTCGACTTACATGTCTCTTTGTACAGGTGCCACAGGTGGTCCGTCAAGGCTAATCAATTGGATACAGAAATATGAAGAACTAGTAGAAGGTTGCCCAAACACTAGGTTGGGCAACAAAAAATTGAAAAATGCACCGTACAAAAGATGATGGATGGCCTCCTGACACAACAGAAGCTTCATTGGTTCAAACAAACTGGGCCGACCCAAAGGATCTGTGAATTTTGACCAAAACCCAGTGACTACCTTCCAAGGATTTCAAAGCTCATCAGTCACTGGGCGCAAAAACCGCTGTTGATTGAATTCAATGACCAAATGCCTATACTCAATCCACATGGCTTTTTGGTACTATGGATCCAAAGGTCAATCAACACAAATATTCAATAAGCTGATGGAAGTGTTTCTGTCATGGGCAACATGGGAAATTCACCAACAAGGCAAAATCCAAACCATACTATCAACTGGGCAAGACAAACTCCATTCAGCTATTCAGAAGATATACAAAGGTGCCTTTGAATACAACAAATACACATCTGCGCAACAGTACTTTGAAGGAGTGTTTGATTTGGATCATTTGCAAAAAAATCCACCCACTCTGCCCATTACTACAAAAATTTTTTGTATATATCAAGATTGCAAGCTTGTTTGCTCCCACAACTGTATGCACAGGAAAATCAAAAAGAAACCCTTTGAATAGTATTGTATCACAGCCAGAGAATTTCTGTGGAAAATTCTCTTACTCACAATCTCCTGAGCTGCTCCTGGCTTGGGTTTCTACTGAAAATATCCCACGTCAATCAGCTTGTCATTGTCTAGAATGTCCTCCTCAAAGTAGACCCCCATTTCTTGAAAGAACACATATTGTATTTGACCCACCACCTCCACTTCTATATATTCAGATTGATTCTGGAATTTTGGCAACAACACCTGAGGGAGATAGAATGCAGGCTGAGTGTGATTTACTGTACAAATTAAAGCTTCATGGTGTTACTTACCTCATGCGTGCTTGAGGATATTACGGAAAGGAACACTACTGGTGCAAGGTCATCCACACTGTTGGCAGTATCTCCGGCGTAGGGTATCATAACGACTTGATCAACAAAGGAATAGCAACTTAAGTCGCATTGGCGGAGCAGACAAAGCAACCACATGGGCAATGTATTCCAGAGCGCCAACCATGGAGGAAGCAAAAATTATTGAAGTGGCAAATATCAAAATCAGTAAAGCTAGTGGCAGCGGATTTCAAGGAGACTTGCCTTTCTCACAACAAATTGACTTGGAAGACCAATCAGACTCACAACAAACGGACAACCGATCCTGTGAGGTCAGTGAAAATTTGCTGGCTTCACTCAATGCCAATGAGATCAAAGATTTATTTGCCACCAATGGAAATACAGAAGATGATCAGGATATGAAACAATTAATAGCTTGGTCTATCTACAAATTTCTATTCATATTATCAAGATTCAAACCAGCTTATCAAAATTGAACAATCCAGCCAAAAAGAAAAACACAAACACAAACCCAAAGGGTAAACAGGTGGCGTTTGAAAAATCTGAAATCAATACTGACGGCGACGTGGAAGAAGAGATTGTGGTGAAACCAAAAGGTATGTGCTATTCATCTTTGAATCCAGCTTGAGATTTTTGTTGAAACTGTACCATTTCAAGCAGCCAAGAGAAAATACAACAAGAGAAAGAAAAACCATCAGGTCATTTCAGAAGAATCTGAAGTCAACACTGAAGTCAATTCCAAAGGAAGTGTGGATGACACAGTATTGGAGGATGAGGATATTGTGGTTAAACCTAACGGTATGTCCTAATAATCTTTGAGAATAACACAACCCTTAAGCTTATCATTTGAGTGGACCATCCAATCCAGCCAAGAGAAAAATCATGACAGAAGGATCTGAAGTGGACACTGCAGAAGTCAATACCAATGATGATGTGGATGACATGGTGGTGGAGAATAATTGTACAAAATCTTCTCCTCTATTCCTCTCTTTCAGAGAATGACTCAAAAACATGGGAATTTCATCATTGCCAATGCAGCAAGAAAAACCAAGGACGCAAAGCAAAAGCTCAAAGGGAATCAAGTCGTTCCACTTGAAGAGACCAAAGTGGAGCCTTGACAGGGTGAAATCCCCAGAGTGGAGCCTCCAAAGTCACATGGACAAATGAATACAACAAACGGTTTAGGAACCCAATCTTGAAATGGTGAGTGATCAATTCAACTTCACTCAGGTATAAGGCGGCATAGCTCATTTGTGTGCAAATTAGTGGCACCAAAGAAGGTCAAACGTTGGAAAGGTTGGGCAATCATTGAAGATGAGCCTGAGCCAGTCAAGAAGACTGTTGATGTTATAGTCATCCAAGAGGCCGCAGATGGAAACACAACAAGGAGGTTGAAGCATAAGAGATGAGATGGATGTGTGCTTTTCAATTGTTTTTTTACACATTTTTTAACTTCTCTACACTCTTTTGGTTTACTTATTTCACTAGTGATTTTTCATTCCTCTTATACATTCATTTGTGATTTGAAAATGGCCATTTGAAGGTATTTGTTTTTTTTGTCTGCTATCTTTTTGATCACAAAATTATATAAACTTTGAGGTGAAATGCATTTTTGCCGTCAAATATATTTACAGATCATAAACTCTGTAAGAGAAAGACCGCAAAAGTGACTTGTATTCAAGAGAGATTGTACATTTTTACAAACTTTAATTTTGCGGAACATTTTGTTTGTAAATGAAAAGACCTCAAAAGTCACCTGAATTGGGTGCTAGGATGGAATATTGCAGTCAATAGTTTGTGACTTATTTATTTGCATCCCTTTGAAAAATTAAGTTCTCTGAAAAAGTGTACTTTAATGCGGACAAGAAATCAAATTTTACGGACATCCTGATTTGCGGACATTATTGACCACAAAATGAATGACCGCAAAAATCTCAAACCCCCTTGTTAAATCAAATCAGATTTGGTTCTTGCAGAAATCTTGATCTATTCCGCTAGATCCCCCATAGTGAATTAAGACCAAATAGAATCTTATATGGAGTATGATATGGTAAGTAAAGAAATCAAAAAAAAGTTTTCAAACCTCAATCTTTCTTCACCAAACCTCAAACCTCAAACCTCCCTATAATCTAATCAAAATTAAAAATTCTTCTCTACATAAATCAAATCTAATTGATTTTTTTTTCATAACCTACATTCTTCAAAAATTCGTGTCTAAACAAAGATCTAATAATTTTTTTTTCAAATCAAATTGATCAGAAGAATGTGTGTATGAAAAAAAATTGAAAATTAAATAATTAACTTTTTCTTAAAAAAACCAAAACAATAAAATCTCAAAAAAGGCTTGTTAAAAATCCAATTTTCCTTACTTTAAATTTTCACAAAATATTCAAAGTTAGAGAAAAGAGATGATTTTGAAAAAAAATTCAATTCTAAGTGAATTAGCATGAGAAATTCAATTTTTCAATCACTTTTTGTTTTTTTTTCTCATGACAAACCATTTCTTTTAAAAAGATTTGTAAAATCAAAAATGGTCTATTAAATCTTTACCTTTGATTTGAAGAAGAATTTTTTTCTTTGTAATCAACAACGTATCCCTCAAAAAGAACATGTCAACTCGAAAAAAAAATTCAAAAAAACAAACACAGTCAAATTTCATAATCTCAATAAACGAAAAAACTAATTCAAACTTTTTTTCTAAACAATACAAAAAAGATTTCATTTCATCTCATCTCATTTCATCTCATCTCATCTTCCTTTTTGTTATCTTCTTAAAAAAATAAACCCTCATGTATCTTTAAATCCAAATGGAAAATAAGAAAAACCAATTGGTTTCTTTCTATAAAAAAGAAAAAAAATCATCAATTCATAAAGATCCATTCATTCACTTTTCCTTCAAGTTCATCAATCTTTAATCTCTGATCTCCTTTCTTCATCATCTCTTGATTCATTTGAACTTTCGAAACTTTGATCCCGACTCCTTTACCTCCTACTTTAGTTTGATAAGCTTGAAATCCATTTTGATTTAATTCATTCATCACTTCTTGAGTAGCCGAGAAACCTATGAATCAAAAAAACAAAGAAAGAAGAAAAAAATCTCAAATCAATCTTTCGAATCAAAAAAGAGAACTTCAACCCAACGCATACCATTAGGTAAAAGAGTAATCGCACATCCACCACCACCTGCACCCGTCAATTTACTCATCAACCCAAACTGTTTCCCAACTGAAGAGATCCGATCTAAAGCTTGATGTCCAACCCCAAGTGAAACCAATAACTCATGACACTTGACCATCAATCCACCTAACCCATCCTCAACCTTTTGACAATCTTTTTCATTCATCAAGATCTCTTCGGCTTGATGACTGATTCGATCGATTTCTTGTAGAATCGAAGTGATATAATCAGGTTCTTGAACTTTACGATCTCCAACCGCTTTCACCAATGCTTTTGTATCTCTACTAATCTTGGTATCAGTCACCAAAAAGTCTAAAGCTTTGAATCCATTCAATCTTTCTTGACATCCTTCTGGTCCTTTTCTATATCCAATCGCTCCTCCATAAGTCGAAACTGTATTATCCACTCCTGATGGATTCCCATGTAAGATTTTCTCTCCAAGGAATGCCCATCGATTGATCATCGCTGCTGAAGTGGTCTCAATAGAGCTTGTCGTTGGGACTTGGAGATGGGTATGGGTATAGAGTAATGCAGTTGATAAGGAAACTGAGTATGCTGCTGATGAACCTAATCCTGCACCAATGGGCAAAGCTGAACGGACGGTATAAACTTGTGCACGTCTAGTGATAGCAGATAATACACAGCTTCAGTGAGTATATCAATCCTTCTACGACATTGAGATCATCAGGGAAAAGTCGAAAAAATATAAACAAAAATTCCTTACCGTTCTTCAGAGACAGCTAAATTTACAAACAAATAAAGAAAAGCATGAGCAGCTTCCACCAAGTTAGGTTTTTCGACTTTTTGCTTGACAAGTTTGAGTATAGCTTCAGACAGTTGATGATCCACTTTCAATTCATCCGTTCCAGTCACCTTTGGAACCGATTCCCATGGTAATTCATTCAAGTCCCAAGAAATCTTCAAGTTTGAATCAGGTAAGACTAGTTGGATTTGATTGTTTGCTTCTTCTAATGGTTCAACCAAACAATAGCACTTCAAATCTAAAGCCGCAGCTAAGGCTTTCTTCTCATACACCACTGCATGTTCACCAAAGAGAATGATTTTACCAGGAGCAGAAACAAGAATAGTAGAAGGAGTCATACGAAGAAGCGAAGCTACTGCAGCCTCGGCTGATCCTTCATCATCGGCATTGACGATTTCGAATCCAGTTTGAGATTCGATTGAGTCACTTCTCTTCATCACTCTTTCTAAACCACTCCCGACTGCTGATTCATCAATCGTTCGAACTGCTCCGGCTTCTATTAAAGCTGATTCAAGATCTTCTAGAAGATCATCACAATCTTCTATTCCCACACAGAGTCGAATCAAATCCTCGGGTAAGTTGCGTGCTGCTCGAATAGCTGGATCGATAGAAGCATGGCTATGTGAAAAAATTGATGATGATCAGCAAGAGGTTGGAAATCAAGTACGAATGAAGAAAATCAACTTACGACATGAGACAGGGCATACTGATCAAACTATTCACACATCCAAAACTCACACTTATACCCCATAATCTAGCTGAACTGACAATCTTTTCACTCAACTCTTTATCACCCGTTTCAAAACTAAGAACCGCACCGGGGCCCTTAGCGAGTCGATCATGAATTTCTTTCCCACGATGATTTTGAAGTCCAGGATAATTCACTTTGAAACCTAATTCGTTGAGATATTGAGCCACTTTGATAGCAGTAGCTTGTTGACGATCCAATCGAATAGCCAAAGTTTTAACACCTCTTAGTAGTAAGAAACAATCAAATGGAGCTAATCCGTTTCCGATACTATTGATCACAAATCCAATTTGACGAGCAATTTCATCTGAATTACAAATTACCAAACCAGCCATTAAATCATGATGACCACTTAAATATTTAGTACCTGAATCATAAACAATATCTGCACCGAATTCTAATGGTCGCATCAGATAAGGTGACATCATGGTGTTATCGACCACTATCAATGTATCAGGCATCACTGATTTGATTTGTTTTGAGATTTCTTCTATATCTACAATTTGTAATAAAGGATTGGTAGGACTTTCAAGTAAGACGATTTTCACTTTACTATCTGATTTTAAAAATGGTTGAATCGTTTCAATCTGAGTGGTATCCAGATGATGTGTGATGATTCCTCCATGTTCTTTTAGATAGGTTAACAGTCGATTCGATCCACCATATAAATCATTTCCTGCTATGATCTCATCTCCCGGTTTTAATGTTCTAAAGATTATATCTAGCGCTCCCATTCCAGATGTGACTGCAAAAGCATGTTTAGCTCCTGAGATTTTGGCAATATGATGTTCTATATAATTTCATCATCCATCGGTGTCAATCCGAGTCAGATCAACACAAAGTCAATATGAGGATCGATTAGGATTTGATGGTTTAGAAATCGAAAGACTGACCAAGAAAAGTACGACTAGGATTTCCACTTCGACTATAATCATAAGCTCCTCCCATACCTTTAAAAGTAGCCGTTTGATAGATTGGTACACTGGATGAACCGTGACGGTCTTTATGATCAGCGTCAGGATTATCGACAGTGGTACAGAGTGTAGAGAAACGGTATCCAAGAGCTGAACGAGGGTAACGTAAAGCACTAGAAGCAGTAGAGAGAACTGAAGCGGATAAGGGGGAACTTGATCGATGATGATTGTTGACCATTTTGGGTGATCAGGAGTAAGGTTTTTTAAAGCTTGAAAGTTGATGATAGATCAGAGGGGGTTGAAGATGGATTGAATGCTGAAGAAGCAACGTTTTGAAAGGACCGGCGACCTTGAGATTATCGATTGAGATTGAGAATTTTGTTAAAAGAAGAAGTGAAAGTTGAGGGTGATGAGTTGATGAAAGTAGAAAAGTGGTCAAGAGAATTGAAAATGATAAATCAAATCAAATTCAAATCAGATTCAAATCAAAACTCATTTGAAGCTGTCTCAAATCACGCCACAGACAGCATTTCAAACACCATTTACTACTTAATTCCAAATCCAAACAATCCAATTCGATCTCGTTCACTTTGATAGAAATCTTGTACATACACATATTTCAAAAATTCAATCTCCATCAATTCAATAACCATTTATCTGTACGTACAAGACCATTTCAAGATGATCAACTGTGGATAATTGTCATTCGAAAGGATGCAAGGGCAATTCCTTTTTGACTCACACTTCACCTTCTCATTCTTTTCTCAAATTTGATTGCAATCCGATCTCAACCTAGATCACCTACAACAAGAGCTTTACCCTTTAATTTAGATTTCAGGGTTACATCCCTCGAACTAGACAAGCAAATACCGATGGGAGAGACTCGGTAGATCAGAAAACTCGATCATCTGGGGTCTTTTGGTGTTGAAGGACCGGCTCTGAAAAAGGGTTATCCGGCCGAAGGCTGAGCGAAAAGTAAGCTTTCGGTCAGATTATGTATGATCCGTCCTACAAAACCCTCACAATCGATGATTGGATGATCTGGCCGATTGCTGAGTGTTCGGCCAGCAAACAGCCGGTTGAGGGGGGTGGTGAAGTGGTCGATCGGTTTGACAAGTGATCGATCAAGACTATTGCGCGCGCAGAAGATGAATTTGAAGACTGTCTTGAAGGTCAAATCAAAGCCTGTGAAGTCAAACGTTGGAGTTCGGATTTACATACCTCGCTCGAGAGAGATTAGCTTAAGACAAGCCTCAACCGTCCCTG